>JAXIVJ010012935.1:0-38759 GCA_036785665.1 Chirona hameri
GCTACTCACTCATACATCCTCCGGACAAGCTAATGCTCTCTCTTATGGTAGCCTTCTGCTCCATTTCAAATTTCCTTCCTTAGCATCACGCAGAGTGCAGCATGACCTGCTCTTCTTGAGGAACATCCTGCGGGGGAAAGTGGACTCACAGGTCCTGCTCGAGTCGTTTCCCCTGCACGTGCCGCCTCGATCGACCCGCACCGTCTCTCTTTTAACCGTGCCTCGAGCACGGGTAAGAACTGTGGACTCTGGGATGTTCTGCCGGCTCCCTAGAGCAATGAATGCCTTTGTAGGCAGTGCTTTTAACGCAGACATCTTTTATGACAGTTTTGGAGCTTTTAGAGCACAGGTGATCAAGTACGTTTTAACCCTGTAGTCTGTGAGTGTAAACTTTAGGCTGTGTGATTATGTGATGTGTGTACTGCGTTGTGTATTTATTGTTATATCTTATCTTACGACTTCGCCTGTCAGTGGAGCGTAGCTCTGTTGGCGATCAAATGAGAAAAAAACCCTGAAAAAACAGGACTTCGCCAAAAATGGAAGATATTTAGGGTGCGATCGGCAACACGACGAATTCGCTCTCCGACGAATTCGCTGTCTCGTGCATTCTGTAACAACAAAATTATCCGCCGGTTTTGTCACTGCTGTGCCGTGTCATGGTTTGTGTAGTTATAGGGCCTTGGTTTGTGTGGTTACTTTACTTGTTTTCAGAAATCACGGTACTCTGAACTTTGACAGTACTCAGCAACACTGCAGTAAATACAGCAATACTGCAGATCACGCTATGGCACACTTCAAAAGAAATTAGCCCTCCCGACGAATGGTTTGGAAATTCGCGCTCCGACAGAGCGAATTCGTCGGGCGAATTCGCTCGTTTGCAGATCCGTCGTGTTGCCGAACACAAACTGAGCGAATATTCGGTGACCGACGAATCACCGACGAATTCGTCGTGATTACGGTGAATTCGTCGTGTTGCCGATCGCACCCTTAGGCAAATCAGACCTGTACAGAATTGTTCCCGAACATCGTCATTGCTGGCCGAAGCTCACCCAGGTCTTCTTTACGCGTATAGGTAAATACCAGAAACCCCGCCAAATATGAGAGAATACTAAGCTTATACCCTTAGCACATCACACGTATCATTGTTGTGTATTTTAGTCCCCATTTTGTGTAGCAAGTAAGTAAAACCCATGACTTTCTAATTATGGCGTGCCAGACCTTGCTGCCGCCCCATTGTGCGCCGGTCAGTTGGGCGTGCGGCGGCGCAGCCCGGTACGGCTCCCGCCCATGTTGACTCCTGAATCCTGAGATGACTCCGAACGACCAGGGGTGTCTTTGGACGACTGCGGATGATTCCCGATGACTGGATGATTCCGGCTGACTCCGGCTGACCCTGGTTCGATCTGGTTTGTTCTGGATGACCCTGTGTTCGTCCCGGTTGATTGGCCGTTTGCCCGGCACCCAGGCGAACAGCGCGGCCCAGCGCTGGTCATGTTGCGTGTGTGTGTGTGTGTTTGTCGGTGTGTGAGTGGGTGAGAGAGAACCCTCAGGCGGGAGCGGCACGCGATGTGGGTTTATTTACGGCTCGAGCCCAGCTCGGCGCGTCGGTGGCACCGTGTTTATCCGAGGAGCGGTGGGCCGGGCCGGCCTCCGAGCTGTCTGTCTGTCCGTCCTGGCGGCCAGTCTGCAGCCGCCGATAGAACTGACCGGACTGATATACTCAGAGAGAGGAGAGAACTGACTGAGCTGGCTGAGCTCTGGAGAACATCGGAGGGACGATGGGCAGAAGGCGGAGCAGATAACGTAACTCTGAAACGACACAATTTGTAATTCACTTGAATTCATACTACGCAAATGACGCGTTGGAAATACAATTCCACGAAACATTCGTACAATTAGCTTTTACGAGCCTCAGCTGTATTATCGTTCATGGCGTATCCCAGGAGTTAATATGCAGTGTACCGGCCATCGGGTTTCAGCTGATTAATTGCCTGCTGGGATTGTTTGGGATGCCGGCGGTGCGGCCGGCCGCTGTGACTTCACTGATGCTGTTCTGGCGGCGCGGCCGGCCGCTGTGACTTCACTGATGCTGTTGAGGTGGCGCGGCCGGCCGCTGTGCCTTCATTGATACTGTTCAGGCGGCGCGGCCGGCCACTGTGACTTCACTGATACTGTTGAGGCGGCGCGGCCGGCCGCTGTGACTTCACTGGTACTGTTGATGTGGCGCGGCCGGCCACTGTGACTTCACTGGTACTGTTGATGTGGCGCGGACGGCCACTGCGACTTCACTGGTACTGTGGAGGCGGCGCGGCCGGCCACTGTGACTTCACTGGTACTGTTGAGGCGGCGCGGCCGGCCACTGTGACTTCACTGGCACTGTTGAGGCGGCGCGGCCGGCCACTGCGACTTCACTGGTACTGTTCAGGCGGCGCGGCCGGCCACTGTGACTTCACTGATACTGTTCAGGCGGCGCGGCCGGCCGCTGTGACTTCACTGGTACTGTTGATGTGGCGCGGCCGGCCACTGTGACTTCACTGGTACTGTTGATGTGGCGCGGACGGCCACTGCGACTTCACTGGTACTGTTGAGGTGGCGCGGCCGGCCGCTGTGACTTCACTGGTACTGTTGATGTGGCGCGGCCGGCCGCTGTGACTTCACTGATACTGTTGAGGTGGCGCGGCCGGCCGCTGTGACTTCACTGGTACTGTTGGGTGGCGCGGACGGCCACTGCGACTTCACTGGTACTGTTGAGGTGGCGCGGCCGGCCGCTGTGACTTCACTGGTACTGTTGATGTGGCGCGGCCGGCCGCTGTGACTTCACTGATACTGTTGAGGTGGCGCGGCCGGCCGCTGTGACTTCACTGATGCTGTTGAGGCGGCGCGGCCGGCCGCTGTGACTTCACTGATGCTGTTCAGGCGGCGCGGCCGGCCGGTGTGACTTCAGCACAGCTCCTGCAGTGTTGATGCTGTTCAGTCTGTGCGTCTCTCGAGAGTGGCCTAATCAGAGAGGTGCCATACACCGGTACTGGTCACTGGTCAGTGGTCACTGGTCAGTGGTCACTGGTCACTGGTCAGTCGTCAGTCGTCAGTCGTCAGTCGTCAGTCGTCACTGGTCAGTGGTCAGTGGCCAGTGGTCACTGGTCACTGGTCACTGGTCACTGTCAGTGGTCAGTGGTCAGCCTATGATGTGCCGGTGGAGGCGGACGGAGGGGGGGGGGGGGGGGCGACAGCGGCCGACATGCCGACGCTATCTCTCCCTTCTTCTCACAACAGGGTGTGAGAATATGTGACGGTGTCTTTTCTCTCTGCTATCGGCAGGGTGCTGGTCCGCGCGTCAATTTGTGTCTACAGTACCGGCCGGAGCAGTATAACCGCTTCGAGGCCAAAATTCACGAGATCAAACAGCAAATGATGTCCGGAACTCTACGCACTACCCAGAAACGGTCACTATACGTCAGGTATGTCCCAAACTACCCAGAAACGGTCACTATACGTCACTACCCAGAAACGGTCACTATACGTCAGGTATGTCCCAAACTACCCAGAAACGGTCACTATACGTCACTACCCAGAAACGGTCACTATACGTCAGGTATGTCCCAAACTACCCAGAAACGGTCATTATACGTCACTACCCAGAAACGGTCACAATACGTCAGGTATGTCCCGAACTACCCAGAAACGGTCACTATACGTCACTACCCAGAAACGGTCACTATACGTCACTACCCAGAAACGGTCACTATACGTCACTACCCAGAAACGGTCACTATACGTCAGGTATGTCCCACACTACCCAGAAACGGTCACTATACGTCACTACCCAGAAACGGTCACTATACGTCAGGTATGTCCCAAACTACCCAGAAACGGTCACTATACGTCACTACCCAGAAACGGTCACTATACGTCAGGTATGTCCCACACTACCCTTAAACGGTCACTATACGTCACTACCCAGAAACGGTCACTATACGTCAGGTATGTCCCAAACTACCCAGAAACGGTCACTATACGTCACTACCCAGAAACGGTCACTATACGTCACTACCCAGAAACGGTCACTATACGTCAGGTATCCCACACTACCCAGAAACGGTCACTATACGTCAGGTATGTCCCAAACTACCCAGAAACGGTCACTATACGTCACTACCCAGAAACGGTCACTATACGTCAGGTATGTCCCAAACTACCCAGAAACGGTCACTATACGTCACTACCCAGAAACGGTCACTATACGTCAGGTATGTCCCAAACTACCCAGAAACGGTCACTATACGTCACTACCCAGAAACGGTCACTATACGTCAGGTATGTCCCACACTACCCAGACACGGTCACTATACGTCACTACCCAGAAACGGTCACTATACAGTCACTATCCAGAAACGGTCACTATACGTCAGGTATGCCTTATGCTTTACATAAACACTAAACAGTCACAAAGCAGCCTCCAAACTACCAAGGACGGCCGTCTGACTGTATACCACCTGCCGTCTGACTGTATACCGCCTGTCATATGACTGTATACCACCTGCCGTCTGACTGTATACCACCTGTCATATGACTGTATACCACCTGTCATCTGACTGTTTACCACCTGTCATCTGACTGTATACCACCTGTCATCTGACTGTATACCACCTGCCATATGACTGTATACCACATGCCATCTGACTATCTCACATGTCATCTGACTATACCACCTGTCATCTGACTGTATACCACCTGTCATCTGACTGTATACCATTGGCGTCCGTCTGTTGGTACATCCGTGTCGTCCAAACAATAATAATGGCTCGCCTATCGCCGGTCGGGTGCAGCTTCTCACGTCATTAGCAGATCCTCACCTCCCATCCCCCCTCCCCCCTCCCCCTCCACCCTCACCCTCACCCGCCGCCCCCTCCACCCGACCGCATCCTAGTGTGTATCTGACCTGTTCAGGGGGGGGGGGGGCGGCCAGCGCTCTGGCTTGGCTTGGCTGACTGTTCTCAACTGAACCTTCACGCTAGTGATATGTGACATCCATTGTTTGTAGTGCTGTAGTGTCCTTGTCCGACGATACTAGTTATACGTGACTCTCCTTGTGTAGCGAGTACCCCTGGACAGGGCTTTGTATCGTCCGACTCCGTGTGTAGTTCGTCCGACTCCGTGTGTAGTGTGTACTCTGCAGTGCGGTGTGTGGGTGTGGGTGTGGGTGTGGGTGTGGGTGTGGGTGTGGGTGTGGGTGTGGGTGTGGGTGTGGGTGTGGATGTGGATGTGGATGTGGGTGTGGGTGTGGGTGTGGGTGTGGGTGTGGGTGTGGGTGTGGGTGTGTGGGTGTGGGTGTGGGTGTGGGTGTGGGTGTGGGTGTGTGTGTGGGTGTGTGTGTGTGTGTGTGTGTGTGGGTGTGGGTGTGGGTGTGTGGGTGTGGGTGTGGGTGTGTGTGTGGGTGTGGGTGTGGGTGTGTGTGTGTGCGTGCGTGCGTGCGTGCGTGCGTGCGTGCGTGCGTGTGTGTGTGTGTGTGTGTGTGTGTGTGTGTGTGTGTGTGTGTGTGTGTGTGTGTGTGTGTGTGTGTGTGTGTGTGTGTGTGTGTGTGTGTGTTGTGTGTGGCGTTGCGTTGCGTGGCGTGGCGTGGCGTGCCAGCCTCCGGCCCGGCAGGCGGGGGGCCTGTGTGCCGGTCGGGTCAGTCAATAGCTCGACGGCCCGTGACGGCGCCGGCGGATGGCGCTCTGCCCGACCCTAATGCTAGCGCCGGCCGCTGCCCCGCCGCCGGGGGGCGGTGTGTGCCGTGGCCTGCCGTCAGTGTACGGTCAGCTGGAATGGTCAGCAGTCAGGGATGCGACGGCGGATGTGTCGCCTCCGATGTGTCGGTCACACCACCCCACCTGGGTGTTAATAGTGCCGCACCACCCCATCCTGGTGTCAGTGTCTGGAAGTCGCCTGAATACACACCGTTTCCGTCTATCTCACGTGGTCTGCACCCCGCACTGCCTTGCCTTGACATACCTGACCAAACCTGGCCTGTCTATACCCCGCCCCATCACCCCCATCACCCCACCCCGCCTCCGCCTCGGTCGCCGCTGCTGTGAGACCCAGCCTCCCTCCCCGGTCTTTCCTCGACCACAGGACGCTGTTCGAGTACGACCCAGCCTCCCTCCCCTGTCTGTCCTCGACCACAGGACGCTGTTCGAGGACGACCCAGCCTCCCTCCCCTGTCTGTCCTCGACCACAGGACGCTGTTCGAGTACGACCCTCACCTCCCTCCCCTGTCTTTCCTCGACCACAGGACGCTGTTCGAGTACTACCCTCACCTCCCTCCCCTGTCTGTCCTCGACCACAGGACGCTGTTCGAGTACGACCCTCGTATGGACGATGGCCTGCCGTCCCGCGGTCTGCCGTTCTCGTTCGGCGACATCCTGCACGTGACGAACGCCAGTGACGACCAGTGGTGGCAGGCGAAGCGGCTGAGCGCGCAGGGCCACCCGCAGGCTCTGGGCATCGTACCCTCCCGTGGCAGATGGGAGAAGAAGACGAGGGCGCGCACGCGCTCCGTGGTCTTCCACGGCCGTGCTCATGACGTGGTGAGTACCTGCCGCGCTCTAGACTGGGGTAGACAATTGATCAATACCTGCAGCACAAGTACGAACATTTTGGATTCGTGTAATGAAAACAGCTTGCATAAGGTGTTGCTTGTCGAAGCTGACTGAGGATTGTACATATGTCAGTCCTCAGTATATGGCAGTATAGCTTACTGGCGACTGTATATGGCAGTATAGCTTACTGACGACAGTATATGGCAGTATAGCTATAGCGACTGTATATGGCAGTATAGCTTACTGGCGACTGTATATGGCAGTATAGCTTACTGACGACTGTATATGGCAGTATAGTTTACTGACGACAGTATATGGCAGTATAGCTTACTGACGACTGTATATGGCAGTATAGCTTACTGACGACTGTATATGGCAGTATAGCTTATTGGCGACTGTATATGGCAGTATAGCTTACTGACGACAGTATATGGCAGTATAGCTTACTGACGACAGTATACGGCAGTATAGCTTACTGACGACAGTATATGGCAGTATAGCTTACTGACGACAGTATATGGCAGTATAGCTATAGCGACTGTATATGGCAGTATAGCTATAGCGACTGTATATGGCAGTATAGCTTACTGACGACTGTATATGGCAGTATAGCTATAGCGACTGTATATGGCAGTATAGCTATAGCGACTGTATATGGCAGTATAGCTTACTGACGACTGTATATGGCAGTATAGCTATAGCGACTGTATATGGCAGTATAGCTATAGCGACTGTATATGGCAGTATAGCTTACTGACGACTGTATATGGCAGTATAGCTATAGCGACTGTATATGGCAGTATAGCTTACTGACGACTGTATATGGCAGTATAGCTATAGCGACTGTATATGGCAGTATAGCTTACTGACGACTGTATATGGCAGTATAGCTTACTGACGACTGTATATGGCAGTATAGCTATAGCGACTGTATATGGCAGTATAGCTTACTGACGACTGTATATGGCAGTATAGCTTACTGACGACTGTATATGGCAGTATAGCTTACTGACGACTGTATATGGCAGTATAGCTTACTGACGACTGTATATGGCAGTATAGCTTACTGGCGACTGTATATGGCAGTATAGCTATAGCGACTGTATATGGCAGTATAGCTATAGCGACTGTATATGGCAGTATAGCTTACTGACGACTGTATATGGCAGTATAGCTTACTGGCGACTGTATATGGCAGTATAGCTATAGCGACTGTATATGGCAGTATAGCTATAGCGACTGTATATGGCAGTATAGCTATAGCGACTGTATATGGCAGTATAGCTTACTGGCGACTGTATATGGCAGTATAGCTTACTGACGACTGTATATGGCAGTATAGCTATAGCGACTGTATATGGCAGTATAGCTATAGCGACTGTATATGGCAGTATAGCTTACTGACGACTGTATATGGCAGTATAGCTTACTGACGACTGTATATGGCAGTATAGCTATAGCGACTGTATATGGCAGTATAGCTATAGCGACTGTATATGGCAGTATAGCTTACTGACGACTGTATATGGCAGTATAGCTTACTGGCGACTGTATATGGCAGTATAGCTTACTGACGACTGTATATGGCAGTATAGCTTACTGACGACTGTATATGGCAGTATAGCTATAGCGACTGTATATGGCAGTATAGCTTACTGACGACTGTATATGGCAGTATAGCTTACTGACGACTGTATATGGCAGTATAGCTTACTGACGACTGTATATGGCAGTATAGCTATAGCGACTGTATATGGCAGTATAGCTTACTGACGACTGCATATGGCAGTATAGCTATAGCGACTGTATATGGCAGTATAGCTTACTGACGACTGTATATGGCAGTATAGCTTACTGACGACTGTATATGGCAGTATAGCTTACTGACGACTGTATATGGCAGTATAGCTATAGCGACTGTATATGGCAGTATAGCTTACTGGCGACTGTATATGGCAGTATAGCTATAGCGACTGTATATGGCAGTATAGCTATAGCGACTGTATATGGCAGTATAGCTTACTGACGACTGTATATGGCAGTATAGCTTACTGGCGACTGTATATGGCAGTATAGCTATAGCGACTGTATATGGCAGTATAGCTATAGCGACTGTATATGGCAGTATAGCTATAGCGACTGTATATGGCAGTATAGCTTACTGGCGACTGTATATGGCAGTATAGCTTACTGACGACTGTATATGGCAGTATAGCTATAGCGACTGTATATGGCAGTATAGCTATAGCGACTGTATATGGCAGTATAGCTTACTGACGACTGTATATGGCAGTATAGCTTACTGACGACTGTATATGGCAGTATAGCTATAGCGACTGTATATGGCAGTATAGCTTACTGACGACTGTATATGGCAGTATAGCTATAGCGACTGTATATGGCAGTATAGCTTACTGACGACTGTATATGGCAGTATAGCTATAGCGACTGTATATGGCAGTATAGCTTACTGACGACTGTATATGGCAGTATAGCTTGCTGACGACTGTATATGGCAGTATAGCTTACTGACGACTGTATATGGCAGTATAGCTTACTGACGACTGTATATGGCAGTATAGCTATAGCGACTGTATATGGCAGTATAGCTTACTGACGACTGTATATGGCAGTATAGCTTACTGACGACTGTATATGGCAGTATAGCTTACTGACGACTGTATATGGCAGTATAGCTATAGCGACTGTATATGGCAGTATAGCTATAGCGACTGTATATGGCAGTATAGCTTACTGACGACTGTATATGGCAGTATAGCTTACTGACGACTGTATATGGCAGTATAGCTTACTGACGACTGTATATGGCAGTATAGCTTACTGACGACTGTATATGGCAGTATAGCTTACTGACGACTGTATATGGCAGTATAGCTTACTGACGACTGTATATGGCAGTATAGCTATAGCGACTGTATATGGCAGTATAGCTTACTGACGACTGTATATGGCAGTATAGCTTACTGGCGACTATATATGGCAGTATAGCTATAGCGACTGTATATGGCAGTATAGCTATAGCGACTGTATATGGCAGTATAGCTATAGCGACTGTATATGGCAGTATAGCTTACTGGCGACTGTATATGGCAGTATAGCTTACTGACGACTGTATATGGCAGTATAGCTTACTGACGACAGTATATGGCAGTATAGCTTACTGACGACTGTATATGGCAGTATAGCTTACTGACGACAGTATATGGCAGTATAGCTATATCGACTGTATATGGCAGTATAGCTTACTGACGACTGTATATGGCAGTATAGCTTACTGACGACTGTATATGGCAGTATAGCTATAGCGACTGTATATGGCAGTATAGCTTACTGACGACTGTATATGGCAGTATAGCTTACTGACGACAGTATATGGCAGTATAGCTATAGCGACTGTATATGGCAGTATAGCTTACTGACGACTGTATATGGCAGTATAGCTATAGCGACTGTATATGGCAGTATAGCTTACTGACGACTGTATATGGCAGTATAGCTATAGCGACTGTATATGGCAGTATAGCTTACTGACGACTGTATATGGCAGTATAGCTTACTGACGACTGTATATGGCAGTATAGCTTACTGACGACAGTATATGGCAGTATAGCTTACTGACGACTGTATATGGCAGTATAGCTATAGCGACTGTATATGGCAGTATAGCTTACTGACGACTGTATATGGCAGTATAGCTATAGCGACTGTATATGGCAGTATAGCTATAGCGACTGTATATGGCAGTATAGCTTACTGACGACTGTATATGGCAGTATAGCTATAGCGACTGTATATGGCAGTATAGCTATAGCGACTGTATATGGCAGTATAGCCTACTGACGACTGTATATGGCAGTATAGCTATAGCGACTGTATATGGCAGTATAGCTTACTGACGACTGTATATGGCAGTATAGCTATAGCGACTGTATATGGCAGTATAGCTATAGCGACTGTATATGGCAGTATAGCTATAGCGACTGTATATGGCAGTATAGCTATAGCGACTGTATATGGCAGTATAGCTTACTGACGTCTGTATATGGCAGTATAGCTTACTGACGACTGTATATGGCAGTATAGCTTACTGACGACTGTATATGGCAGTATAGCTTACTGACGACTGTATATGGCAGTATAGCTTACTGACGACTGTATATGGCAGTATAGCTATAGCGACTGTATATGGCAGTATAGCTTACTGACGACTGTATATGGCAGTATAGCTATAGCGACTGTATATGGCAGTATAGCTTACTGACGACTGTATATGGCAGTATAGCTATAGCGACTGTATATGGCAGTATAGCTATAGCGACTGTATATGGCAGTATAGCTATAGCGACTGTATATGGCAGTATAGCTTACTGACGACTGTATATGGCAGTATAGCTTACTGACGACAGTATATGGCAGTATAGCTATAGCGACTGTATATGGCAGTATAGCTTACTGACGACTGTATATGGCAGTATAGCTTACTGACGACTGTATATGGCAGTATAGCTATAGCGACTGTATATGGCAGTATAGCTATAGCGACTTATATGGCAGTATAGCTATAGCGACTGTATATGGCAGTATAGCTTACTGACGACTGTATATGGCAGTATAGCTATAGCGACTGTATATGGCAGTATAGCTATAGCGACTGTATATTGCTGTATAGCTATAGCGACTGTATATGGCAGTATAGCTATAGCGACTGTATATGGCAGTATAGCTTACTGACGACAGTATATGGCAGTATAGCTATAGCGACTGTATATGGCAGTATAGCTTACTGACGACTGTATATGGCAGTATAGCTATAGCGACTGTATATGGCAGTATAGCTATAGCGACTGTATATGGCAGTATAGCTTACTGACGACTGTATATGGCAGTATAGCTTACTGACGACTGTATATGGCAGTATAGCTATAGCGACTGTATATGGCAGTATAGCTATAGCGACTATATGGCAGTATAGCTTACTGACGACTGTATATGGCAGTATAGCTTACTGACGACTGTATATGGCAGTATAGCTTACTGGCGACTGTATATGGCAGTATAGCTATAGCGACTGTATATGGCAGTATAGCTTACTGACGACTGTATATGGCAGTATAGCTATAGCGACTGTATATGGCAGTATAGCTTACTGACGACTGTATATGGCAGTATAGCTATAGCGACTGTATATGGCAGTATAGCTATAGCGACTGTATATGGCAGTATAGCTTACTGACGACTGTATATGGCAGTATAGCTTACTGACGACTGTATATGGCAGTATAGCTATAGCGACTGTATATGGCAGTATAGCTATAGCGACTGTATATGGCAGTATAGCTTACTGACGACTGTATATGGCAGTATAGCTTACTGACGACTGTATATGGCAGTATAGCTTACTGACGACTGTATATGGCAGTATAGCTATAGCGACTGTATATGGCAGTATAGCTATAGCGACTGTATATGGCAGTATAGCTTACTGACGACTGTATATGGCAGTATAGCTTACTGACGACTGTATATGGCAGTATAGCTTACTGACGACTGTATATGGCAGTATAGCTTATTGGCGACTGTATATGGCAGTATAGCTTACTGACGACTGTATATGGCAGTATAGCTATAGCGACTGTATATGGCAGTATAGCTTACTGGCGACTGTATATGGCAGTATAGCTATAGCGACTGTATATGGCAGTATAGCTATAGCGACTGTATATGGCAGTATAGCTATAGCGACTGTATATGGCAGTATAGCTTACTGACGACTGTATATGGCAGTATAGCTATAGCGACTGTATATGGCAGTATAGCTATAGCGACTGTATATGGCAGTATAGCTTACTGACGACTGTATATGGCAGTATAGCTTACTGACGACTGTATATGGCAGTATAGCTATAGCGACTGTATATGGCAGTATAGCTATAGCGACTGTATATGGCAGTATAGTTATAGCGACTGTATATGGCAGTATAGCTTACTGGCGACTGTATATGGCAGTATAGCTATAGCGACTGTATATGGCAGTATAGCTATAGCGACTGTATATGGCAGTATAGCTATAGCGACTGTATATGGCAGTATAGCTTACTGACGACTGTATATGGCAGTATAGCTATAGCGACTGTATATGGCAGTATAGCTATAGCGACTGTATATGGCAGTATAGCTATAGCGACTGTATATGGCAGTATAGCTATAGCGACTGTATATGGCAGTATAGCTTACTGACGACTGTATATGGCAGTATAGCTATAGCGACTGTATATGGCAGTATAGCTATAGCGACTGTATATGGCAGTATAGCTATAGCGACTGTATATGGCAGTATAGCTTACTGACGACTGTATATGGCAGTATAGCTTACTGACGACTGTATATGGCAGTATAGCTATAACGACTGTATATGGCAGTATAGCTATAGCGACTGTATATGGCAGTATAGCTATAGCGACTGTATATGGCAGTATAGCTTACTGGCGACTGTATATGGCAGTATAGCTATAGCGACTGTATATGGCAGTATAGCTATAGCGACTGTATATGGCAGTATAGCTTACTGACGACTGTATATGGCAGTATAGCTTACTGACGACTGTATATGGCAGTATAGCTATAGCGACTGTATATGGCAGTATAGCTATAGCGACTGTATATGGCAGTATAGCTATAGCGACTGTATATGGCAGTATAGCTTACTGGCGACTGTATATGGCAGTATAGCTATAGCGACTGTATATGGCAGTATAGCTATAGCGACTGTATATGGCAGTATAGCTATAGCGACTGTATATGGCAGTATAGCTTACTGACGACTGTATATGGCAGTATAGCTATAGCGACTGTATATGGCAGTATAGCTATAGCGACTGTATATGGCAGTATAGCTTACTGACGACTGTATATGGCAGTATAGCTTACTGACGACTGTATATGGCAGTATAGCTATAGCGACTGTATATGGCAGTATAGCTATAGCGACTGTATATGGCAGTATAGCTATAGCGACTGTATATGGCAGTATAGCTTACTGACGACTGTATATGGCAGTATAGCTATAGCGACTGTATATGGCAGTATAGCTATAGCGACTGTATATGGCAGTATAGCTTACTGACGACTGTATATGGCAGTATAGCTTACTGACGACTGTATATGGCAGTATAGCTATAGCGACTGTATATGGCAGTATAGCTATAGCGACTGTATATGGCAGTATAGCTATAGCGACTGTATATGGCAGTATAGCTTACTGACGACTGTATATGGCAGTATAGCTTACTGACGACTGTATATGGCAGTATAGCTTACTGACGACAGTATATGGCAGTATAGCTTACTGACGACTGTATATGGCAGTATAGCTTACTGACGACTGTATATGGCAGTATAGCTATAGCGACTGTATATGGCAGTATAGCTATAGCGACAGTATATGGCAGTATAGCTATAGCGACTGTATATGGCAGTATAGCTTACTGACGACTGTATATGGCAGTATAGCTTACTGACGACTCTATATGGCAGTATAGCTATAGCGACTGTATATGGCAGTATAGCTTACTGACGACTGTATATGGCAGTATAGCTATAGCGACTGTATATGGCAGTATAGCTTACTGACGACTCTATATGGCAGTATAGCTATAGCGACTGTATATGGCAGTATAGCTTACTGACGACTGTATATGGCAGTATAGCTATAGCGACTGTATATGGCAGTATAGCTATAGCGACTGTATATGGCAGTATAGCTATAGCGACTGTATATGGCAGTATAGCTTACTGGCGACTGTATATGGCAGTCCGATAATATTTAGCTATGCTAACTTCTCAAGCGCTGGCTCAATGAGTTATCATCGTTAATGTCATCACCTGCCGCGAATTGTGTGCTGTTTCGTGCGGGATTCGCAGCGGTCTCCGTCTTGAATAGGTCGTGGCGTTCTTTATTACCGTTATCGGGGCCATGTGTTGATTACCGCTATTGAGCACGATACACTGACAGCTAATGGCTCGTTAAGCTGGAATTCGGCGTGGATTATTATGAAGTAACGTTGTTAATTAATTACATGCGCTAGGTCGCGTCAGACTTACAGTTTAGTGTAACCTCTTTGTCATACCTCTGTCCGTCGATATTGTCACCACTTTAAAGAAGCTGTTAAAGTTACGGAAGTATTTAAAACTATACTTTTACACTGCTGCGAGAAAGATGTTTTATACTACATACCTACTTGTTTTATTTAAGTAGAACATATTTCCATTTGGTCTGTTAATTGTTTTACACAAATAGCAAAATCGCTGTCGGATATTATGTTAGCATTCAATTAATTGAGCGAGAAAACTATTCCTATATGTCTGACAAAATGGATATATAGAACGAATCTAAATATTGCGGAGGGGCACACTCTGAATATTTCATTGGAGGTATCAGAGAAAGCCACAAAAGTGGTGCACCAGTCTTGATCGTGCACTTCACAATATTGGAACGGTACGGCATCAAAACGGTATGCTGGGTGGTAACAGTGTATCGGTAGTCCACACTTTAGTATGCTGGGTTGGTAACAGTGTATCGGGGTCCGCACTGTGGTATGCTGGGTGGTAACAGTGTATCGGTAGTCCACACTTTAGTATGCTGGGTTGGTAACAGTGTATCGGTAGTCCACACTTTAGTATGCTGGGTTGGTAACAGTGTATCGGGGTCCACACTGTTGTATGCTAGGTTGGTAACAGTGTATCGGGGTCCACACTGTTGTATGCTAGGTTGGTAACAGTGTATCGGGGTCCAAACTGTGGTATGCTGGGTGGTAACAGTGTATCGGTAGTCCACACTTTAGTATGCTGGGTTGGTAACAGTGTATCGGGGTCCACACTGTTGTGTGCTAGGTTGGTAACAGTGTATCGGGGTCCAAACTGTGGTATGCTGGGTTGGTAACAGTGTATCGGTAGTCCACACTTTAGTATGCTAGGTTGGTAACAGTGTATCGGGGTCCACACTTTGGTATGCTGGGTTGGTAACAGTGTATCGGGGTCCAAACTGTGGTATGCTGGGTGGTAACAGTGTATCGGGGTCCAAACTGTGGTGTGCTGGGTGGTAAGTGCAACAGTGCTGGGGTCCACACTGTTCCCCCGTGCCCCGTCCCTTGCTTGAATCAGTGCCGTAGGGTTGTTTGGTTAGAGCCAGCCTGTGTGTTTGATCAATATCACGTTGTGGTATTTGAGAGACAGCGGGCGGTACCATTTGTTACCACCTCTACCTTTGAAAATAATCAATGTTATGCAGTTCATCACTCTACTGAGACAGTCTCGCGGATTCTGCTGTACTCTTGACTAGATGGGCACAAATCACCTTTGACTAACCTTATGTGATTTGGTAATAATGGCGACTGTCTTGCCTGTCGGCGGTTAGAAATGATAAGCAATGCTGCCTGTGATGAAGTAAGCTATGGTTGGAGTGGTTCAACACTGACTTCGTTGCTTACATTTACATAAATCATGCCGCTGATCAAGTCGCTTAGTCGTGTTGCTATGCCGCTGCGCTATATTGACATTCATTTATTTCTGTACCGCTGTCTGGTGGATGTTTGCACAGCCAATATAGGGCATGTATTGTTCGAAAGACCGGTGTACCTCGGGCAGCGCACATTCCACTTACCCCCCCCCCCCCCCCCCGTCTCCGGTTACAGTCGACCCTCGAACGAAAAAAGAAGAACTTTTCGTTCTCGCGCAAGTTTCCGTTCATGAAGTCGAAGGAGGATGTCAAGTCAGATGACAGTTCTGACAATGACCGTGAGTGTGAGTGTGAGACCTCCCCGCGGTCCGGCAGATGACAGTTCTGACAATGACCGTGAGTGTGAGACAGTTCTGACAATGACCGTGAGTGTGAGACCTCCCCCGCGGTCCGGCAGATGACAGTTCTGACAATGACCGTGAGTGTGAGACAGTTCTGACAATGACCGTGAGTGTGAGACCTCCCCCGCGGTCCGGGAGATGACAGTTCTGACAATGACCGTGAGTGTGAGACCTCCCCGCGGTCCGGCAGATGACAGTTCTGACAATGACCGTGAGTGTGAGACCTCCCCCGCGGTCCGGCAGATGACAGTTCTGACAATGACCGTGAGTGTGAGACAGTTCTGACAATCACCGTGAGTGTGAGACCTCCCCGCGGTCCGTGAGATTTCCCCGCGGTCCGGCAGATGACAGTTCTGACAATGACCGTGAGGGTGAGCCCTCCCCCGCGGTCCGGCAGATGACAGTTCTGACAATGACCGTGAGTGTGAGACCTCCCCCGCGGTCCGGCAGATGACAGTTCTGACCATGACCGTGAGTGTGAGACCTCCCCCTCGGTCCGGGAGATGACAGTTCTGACAATGACAGTGAGTGTGAGACCTCCCCCGCGGTCCGGCAGATGACAGTTCTGACAATGACCGTGAGTGTGAGACCTCCCCTCGGTCCGGGAGATGACAGTTCTGACAATGACCGTGAGTGTGAGACCTCCCCCGCGGTCCGGCAGATGACGGTTCTGACAATGACCGTGAGTGTGAGACCTCCCCGCGGTCCGGCAGATGACAGTTCTGACAATTACCGTGAGTGTGAGACCTCCCCGCGGTCCGGCAGATGACAGTTCTGACAAGGACCGTGAGTGTGAGACCTCCCCCGCGGTCCGGCAGATGACAGTTCTGACAATGACCGTGAGTGTGAGACCTCCCCCGCGGTCCGGCAGATGACAGTTCTGACAATGACCGTGAGTGTGAGACCTCCCCCTCGGTCCGGGAGATGACAGTTCTGACAATGGCCGTGAGTGTGAGACCTCCCCCGCGGTCCGGCAGATGACAGTTCTGACAATGACCGTGAGTATGACACCTCCCCCGCGGTCCGGCAGATGACAGTTCTGACAATGACCGTGAATGTGAGCCCTCCCCCGCGGTCCGGCAGATGAAAGTTCTGACAATAACCGTGAGGGTGAGCCCTCCCCCGCGGTCCGGCAGATGACAGTTCTGACAATGACCGTGAGGGTGAGCCCTCCCCCGCGGTCCGGCAGATGACAGTTCTGACAATGACCGTGAGGGTGAGCCCTCCCCCGCGGTCCGGGAGATGACAGTTCTGACAATGACCGTGAGTGTGAGACCTCCCCCGCGGTCCGGGAGATGACAGTTCTGACAATGACCGTGAGTGTGAGACCTCCCCGCGGTCCGGGAGATGACAGTTCTGACAATGACCGTGAGTGTGAGACCTCCCCCGCGGTCCGGCAGATGACAGTTCTGACAATGACCGTGAGTGTGAGACCTCCCCCGCGGTCCGGCAGATGACAGTTCTGACAATGACCGTGAGTGTGAGCCCTCCCCCGCGGTCCGGGAGATGACAGTTCTGACAATGACCGTGAGTGTGAGACCTCCCCCGCGGTCCGGCAGATGACAGTTCTGACAATGACCGTGAGTGTGAGACCTCCCCGCGGTCCGGCAGATGACAGTTCTGACAATGACCGTGAGTGTGAGCCCTCCCCGCGGTCCGGCAGATGACAGTTCTGACAATGACCGTGAGGGTGAGCCCTCCCCGCGGTCCGGCAGATGACAGTTCTGACAATGACCGTGAGGGTGAGACCTCCCCCGCGGTCCGGCAGATGACAGTTCTGACAATGACCGTGAGTGTGAGCCCTCCCCCGCGGTCCGGCAGATGACAGTTCTGACAATGACCGTGAGGGTGAGCCCTCCCCGCGGTCCGGCAGATGACAGTTCTGACAATGACCGTGAGGGTGAGACCTCCCCCGCGGTCCGGCAGATGACAGTTCTGACAATGACCGTGAGTGTGAGACCTCCCCCTCGGTCCGGGAGATGACAGTTCTGACAATGACCGTGAGGGTGAGACCTCCCCCGCGGTCCGGCAGATGACAGTTCTGACAATGACCGTGAGGGTGAGCCCTCCCCGCGGTCCGGCAGATGACAGTTCTGACAATGACCGTGAGGGTGAGACCTCCCCCGCGGTCCGGCAGATGACAGTTCTGACAATGACCGTGAGTGTGAGCCCTCCCCCGCGGTCCGGCAGATGACAGTTCTGACAATGACCGTGAGGGTGAGACCTCCCCCGCGGTCCGGGAGATGACAGTTCTGACAATGACCGTGAGAGTGAGACCTCCCCGCGGTCCGGCAGATGACAGTTCTGACAATGACCGTGAGTGTGAGCCCTCCCCCGCGGTCCGGCAGATGACAGTTCTGACAATGACCATGAGGGTGAGACCTCCCCCGCGGTCCGGGAGATGACAGTTCTGACAATGACCGTGAGTGTGAGACCTCTCCCGCGGTCCGGCAGATGACAGTTCTGACAATGACCGTGAGTGTGAGACCTCCCCCGCGGTCCGGCAGATGACAGTTCTGACAATGACCGTGAGTGTGAGACCTCCCCCGCGGTCCGGCAGATGACAGTTCTGACTGACCGTGAGTGTGAGACCTCCCCCGCGGTCCGGCAGATGACAGTTCTGACAATGACCGTGAGGGTGAGACCTCCCCCTCGGTCCGGCCTGCGCCGCTGATTGGCGGTTATTGATTGGCGCTGATTGGCGGTTAAAGTCAGGCGGCCACCTCTGTCTGTGGCGCTGGAGAGGCTCTCCAGCTGTGGTTTGTGTCGCGTAGAGTCTACGGCCCGACGACTTTCTGCTAAAGAACCGTATGTGGTATTACCATGTTGATTTGGACAAAATGTGTGCTGTCATGTATTCTCGTCCATTTCGCTTTATTTGCCCTTCTTATTTGTATTGTATGTCTTTTCATTCGTCTTCTATAACGTGTCCGATAATATATTAACACGCACCTCGAATGTTAGCTGCCGTTTGCACTGAATTCTTGCATACGGCCACGCTTGTCCTTATTCGTCCATCCTACTGTACTGCCATATCTAGCGTTCCAAATAACCCCGAGTCCCGACCCACCCAGTGTCTAATAACCCCCGACCCTCTGACATCGCCGGCGTCTCTGCGGGCAGTGTGCGGCGTCGGTGCGTCGTCTCCTGCTCCTGGACCGTCTCCTGCGGTGGCTCCTGATCCCGACCGGTCTCCTGTGTCGGCTCCGACGCTGGGCCGATCTCCTGTGTCTCCTGCGGTGGCTCCTGATCCTGGTCGGTCTCCTGTGTCGGCTCCGACGCTGGGCCGATCTCCTGTGACTCCCGCGGTGGCGGCCGGGGGGCTGCGTAGCCGGCTGCGCGGCCGGCCGATACCACTGCTGCCTGACCTCGGCCTGCCCGGCCTGAAGCGGCGCTCCGGCTCGGCCGGTTCGCTGCTCCGTCTCCTTCCGGACCTGCCGCGGCTGCTGAGCCGGCGCCGCACTCGCTCCACCTCCGGAATGAGGTCCTCCGCCACCTCCACCGGTACTGTGCTCACCTGTCCCGATCACAGACGTCCGGCGGGCCACAGGTTGGGATCGGGTGGTGGGAAGTGGACACCAACAGCAGTCGCGCCTCACACAGTGGTGGGGGAGGGGGGGGGGGGTGCAGAACTAAGGATCTGTGGGAGATAGCTGTCTCACTGCCTCTTCATCCAGTTATTAGTGGTGCCACCAATGTATCGGAGCTGGCTGTCGGCTGTTCATGTTCAATCTGCACTCGCCCAGTTCACTCACAACACACTGAGTGAACAGTTCACAACACACACACACACACACTGCACTCGTCCAGTTCAACCTGCACTAGCGCTGCTCGGACAGATTAGGTCTGTCTCTGTCTGAGAGCCGAGGACTCGCTCAGTTGTGTGAGACCAGTAGCGCTGCTGGGACAGATTAGGTCTGTCTCTGTCTGAGAGCCGAGGACTCGCTCAGTTGTGTGAGACCAGTAGCGCTGCTCGGACAGATTAGGTCTGTCTCTGTCTGAGAGCCGAGGACTCGCTCAGTTGTGTGAGACCAGTAGCGCTGCTCGGACAGATTAGGTCTGTCTCTGTCTGAGAGCCGAGGACTCGCTCAGTTGTGTGAGACCAGTAGCGCTGCTGGGACAGATTAGGTCTGTCTCTGTCTGAGAGCCGAGGACTCGCTCAGTTGTGTGAGACCAGTAGCGCTGCTCGGACAGATTAGGTCTGTCTCTGTCTGAGAGCCGAGGACTCGCTCAGTTGTGTGAGACCAGTAGCGCTGCTGGGACAGATTAGGTCTGTCTCTGTCTGAGAGCCGAGGACTCGCTCAGTTGTGTGAGACCAGTAGCGCTGCTCGGACAGATTAGGTCTGTCTCTGTCTGAGAGCCGAGGACTCGCTCAGTTGTGTGAGACCAGTAGCGCTGCTGGGACAGATTAGGTCTGTCTCTGTCTGAGAGCCGAGGACTCGCTCAGTTGTGTGAGACCAGTAGCGCTGCTGGGACAGATTAGGTCTGTCTCTGTCTGAGAGCCGAGGACTCGCACAGTTGTGTGAGACCAGTAGCGCTGCTGGGACAGATTAGGTCTGTCTCTGTCTGAGAGCCGAGGACTCGCTCAGTTGTGTGAGACCAGTAGCGCTGCTCGGACAGATTAGGTCTGTCTCTGTCTGAGAGCCGAGGACTCGCTCAGTTGTGTGAGACCAGTAGCCCTGCTCGGACAGATTAGGTCTGTCTCTGTCTGAGAGCCGAGGACTCGCTCAGTTGTGTGAGACCAGTAGCGCTGCTCGGACAGATTAGGTCTGTCTCTGTCTGAGAGCCGAGGACTCGCTCAGTTGTGTGAGACCAGTAGCGCTGCTCGGACAGATTAGGTCTGTCTCTGTCTGAGAGCCGAGGACTCGCTCAGTTGTGTGAGACCAGTAGCGCTGCTGGGACAGATTAGGTCTGTCTCTGTCTGAGAGCCGAGGACTCGCTCAGTTGTGTGAGACCAGTAGCGCTGCTCGGACAGATTAGGTCTGTCTCTGTCTGAGAGCCGAGGACTCGCTCAGTTGTGTGAGACCAGTAGCGCTGCTGGGACAGATTAGGTCTGTCTCTGTCTGAGAGCCGAGGACTCGCTCAGTTGTGTGAGACCAGTAGCGCTGCTCGGACAGATTAGGTCTGTCTCTGTCTGAGAGCCGAGGACTCGCTCAGTTGTGTGAGACCAGTAGCGCTGCTCGGACAGATTAGGTCTGTCTCTGTCTGAGAGCCGAGGACTCGCTCAGTTGTGTGAGACCAGTAGCGCTGCTCGGACAGATTAGGTCTGTCTCTGTCTGAGAGCCGAGGACTCGCTCAGTTGTGTGAGACCAGTAGCGCTGCTGGGACAGATTAGGTCTGTCTCTGTCTGAGAGCCGAGGACTCGCTCAGTTGTGTGAGACCAGTAGCGCTGCTGGGACAGATTAGGTCTGTCTCTGTCTGAGAGCCGAGGACTCGCTCAGTTGTGTGAGACCAGTAGCGCTGCTGGGACAGATTAGGTCTGTCTCTGTCTGAGAGCCGAGGACTCGCTCAGTTGTGTGAGACCAGTAGCGCTGCTCGGACAGATTAGGTCTGTCTCTGTCTGAGAGCCGAGGACTCGCTCAGTTGTGTGAGACCAGTAGCGCTGCTGGGACAGATTAGGTCTGTCTCTGTCTGAGAGCCGAGGACTCGCTCAGTTGTGTGAGACCAGTAGCGCTGCTGGGACAGATTAGGTCTGTCTCTGTCTGAGAGCCGAGGACTCGCTCAGTTGTGTGAGACCAGTAGCGCTGCTCGGACAGATTAGGTCTGTCTCTGTCTGAGAGCCGAGGACTCGCTCAGTTGTGTGAGACCAGTAGCGCTGCTGGGACAGATTAGGTCTGTCTCTGTCTGAGAGCCGAGGACTCGCTCAGTTGTGTGAGACCAGTAGCGCTGTTCGGACAGATTAGGTCTGTCTCTGTCTGAGAGCCGAGGACTCGCTCAGTTGTGTGAGACCAGTAGCGCTGCTGGGACAGATTAGGTCTGTCTCTGTCTGAGAGCCGAGGACTCGCTCAGTTGTGTGAGACCAGTAGCGCTGCTGGGACAGATTAGGTCTGTCTCTGTCTGAGAGCCGAGGACTCGTTCAGTTGTGTGAGACCAGTAGCGCTGCTCGGACAGATCAGGTCTGTCTCTGTCTGAGAGCCGAGGACTCGCTCAGTTGTGTGAGACCAGTAGCGCTGCTGGGACAGATTAGGTCTGTCTCTGTCTGAGAGCCGAGGACTCGCTCAGTTGTGTGAGACCAGTAGCGCTGCTCGGACAGATTAGGTCTGTCTCTGTCTGAGAGCCGAGGACTCGCTCAGTTGTGTGAGACCAGTAGCGCTGCTGGGACAGATTAGGTCTGTCTCTGTCTGAGAGCCGAGGACTCGCTCAGTTGTGTGAGACCAGTAGCGCTGCTCGGACAGATTAGGTCTGTCTCTGTCTGAGAGCCGAGGACTCGCTCAGTTGTGTGAGACCAGTAGCGCTGCTCGGACAGATTAGGTCTGTCTCTGTCTGAGAGCCGAGGACTGGCTCAGTTGTGTGAGACCAGTAGCGCTGCTCGGACAGATTAGGTCTGTCTCTGTCTGAGAGCCGAGGACTCGCTCAGTTGTGTGAGACCAGTAGCGCTGCTGGGACAGATTAGGTCTGTCTCTGTCTGAGAGCCGAGGACTCGCTCAGTTGTGTGAGACCAGTAGCGCTGCTGGGACAGATTAGGTCTGTCTCTGTCTGAGAGCCGAGGACTCGCTCAGTTGTGTGAGACCAGTAGCGCTGCTGGGACAGATTAGGTCTGTCTCTGTCTGAGAGCCGAGGACTCGCTCAGTTGTGTGAGACCAGTAGCGCTGCTCGGACAGATTAGGTCTGTCTCTGTCTGAGAGCCGAGGACTCGCTCAGTTGTGTGAGACCAGTAGCGCTGCTGGGACAGATTAGGTCTGTCTCTGTCTGAGAGCCGAGGACTCGCTCAGTTGTGTGAGACCAGTAGCGCTGCTGGGACAGATTAGGTCTGTTTCTCTGTCTGAGAGCCGAGGACTCGCTCAGTTGTGTGAGACCAGTAGCGCTGCTCGGACAGATTAGGTCTGTCTCTGTCTGAGAGCCGAGGACTCGCTCAGTTGTGTGAGACCAGTAGCGCTGCTGGGACAGATTAGGTCTGTCTCTGTCTGAGAGCCGAGGACTCGCTCAGTTGTGTGAGACCAGTAGCGCTGCTCGGACAGATTAGGTCTGTCTCTGTCTGAGAGCCGAGGACTCGCTCAGTTGTGTGAGACCAGTAGCGCTGCTCGGACAGATTAGGTCTGTCTCTGTCTGAGAGCCGAGGACTCGCTCAGTTGTGTGAGACCAGTAGCGCTGCTGGGACAGATTAGGTCTGTCTCTGTCTGAGAGCCGAGGACTCGCTCAGTTGTGTGAGACCAGTAGCGCTGCTGGGACAGATTAGGTCTGTCTCTGTCTGAGAGCCGAGAACTCGCTCAGTTGTGTGAGACCAGTAGCGCTGCTGGGACAGATTAGGTCTGTCTCTGTCTGAGAGCCGAGGACTCGCTCAGTTGTGTGAGACCAGTAGCGCTGCTGGGACAGATTAGGTCTGTCTCTGTCTGAGAGCCGAGGACTCGCTCAGTTGTGTGAGACCAGTAGCGCTGCTCGGACAGATTAGGTCTGTCTCTGTCTGAGAGCCGAGGACTCGCTCAGTTGTGTGAGACCAGTAGCGCTGCTGGGACAGATTAGGTCTGTCTCTGTCTGAGAGCCGAGGACTCGCTCAGTTGTGTGAGACCAGTAGCGCTGCTCGGACAGATTAGGTCTGTCTCTGTCTGAGAGCCGAGGACTCGCTCAGTTGTGTGAGACCAGTAGCGCTGCTGGGACAGATTAGGTCTGTCTCTGTCTGAGAGCCGAGGACTCGCTCAGTTGTGTGAGACCAGTAGCGCTGCTGGGACAGATTAGGTCTGTCTCTGTCTGAGAGCCGAGGACTCGCTCAGTTGTGTGAGACCAGTAGCGCTGCTGGGACAGATTAGGTCTGTCTCTGTCTGAGAGCCGAGGACTCGCTCAGTTGTGTGAGACCAGTAGCGCTGCTCGAACAGATTAGGTCTGTCTCTGTCTGAGAGCCGAGGACTCGCTCAGTTGTGTGAGACCAGTAGCGCTGCTGGGACAGATTAGGTCTGTCTCTGTCTGAGAGCCGAGGACTCGCTCAGTTGTGTGAGACCAGTAGCGCTGCTCGGACAGATTAGGTCTGTCTCTGTCTGAGAGCCGAGGACTCGCTCAGTTGTGTGAGACCAGTAGCGCTGCTCGGACAGATTAGGTCTGTCTCTGTCTGAGAGCCGAGGACTCGCTCAGTTGTGTGAGACCAGTAGCGCTGCTCGGACAGATTAGGTCTGTCTCTGTCTGAGAGCCGAGGACTCGCTCAGTTGTGTGAGACCAGTAGCGCTGCTGGGACAGATTAGGTCTGTCTCTGTCTGAGAGCCGAGGACTCGCTCAGTTGTGTGAGACCAGTAGCGCTGCTGGGACAGATTAGGTCTGTCTCTGTCTGAGAGCCGAGGACTCGCTCAGTTGTGTGAGACCAGTAGCGCTGCTCGGACAGATTAGGTCTGTCTCTGTCTGAGAGCCGAGGACTCGCTCAGTTGTGTGAGACCAGTAGCGCTGCTCGGACAGATTAGGTCTGTCTCTGTCTGAGAGCCGAGGACTCGCTCAGTTGTGTGAGACCAGTAGCGCTGCTCGGACAGATTAGGTCTGTCTCTGTCTGAGAGCCGAGGACTCGCTCAGTTGTGTGAGACCAGTAGCGCTGCTGGGACAGATTAGGTCTGTCTCTGTCTGAGAGCCGAGGACTCGCTCAGTTGTGTGAGACCAGTAGCGCTGCTGGGACAGATTAGTTCTGTCTCTGTCTGAGAGCCGAGGACTGCGGTGCTGTCAGGAGCGAGGGCGCGAAAACCGGCCTCGTTTTCCGTCCCTAGGGAGCTTGCTGCTGCCGAAGTTCGGACAATTTGCGCCAAATGTGTGGTCGGTTCGGCTTCCAAACAGAGCGTTGAATATTTGAAGACCGTGGAAGGATTACTGGAAGTTATGGGGTACCTTCGCATGGTGGACTCCTCCACTATTACACGAACCTTTTTAGGTCATTGATTTTCCTTTACACACACCTGTCCGGCCATTTAATTTCCAAATTGTGTTATAAGTTGTTTGTTATTCATTAGGGTGGTCCTTGCGTAGGGGGTAAAATTTCAAGTAAGAAAATTTTAACCTCCCAACCCGGGGAATTGTTTCCTTACTAGAGAAAGGATCTTTGTGTAAATGTATTTGGAAATATATTAATATTTACCCAGTGCTCAACGACCTTGAAGTTTCACCCCCGGTGCCCAGGGAGCCAGCGTCCGGGTTCCCTGGCCCCGCTGACCTGACCCCGCTGACCTGACCCCGCTGACCCCACCTAACCTGAAAATATTCGATTTAAAAACAAATTTACCCACATAGTTATCTTTAGTGATGGAACAAATCCCCGGGTTGGGAGGTAGCAAATTTCAACTTCCGAGTTTAAGGACCACCCTATTATCCCGCGCACTGCAGGGGCTTTGCGCCGAACACGAACTGCAGGGGGGTTGATTTCCGCCCCCCCCCCCCCCTGAGATCTCGGAAACTACGCTACGTAGCGATAAGCGGAAAACGGCATTTGATAGATTGATACATGTTCTATCGAAAGTATTTAGTATTGTTTTAGGTCAGGTCAAAATTGAGGTCACCAGAGGTCATCAAAGGTCGAATTTTCCATTTTTTCCTGTTTTAGGACATCGCTCCAGAAATTCCCATATATCTCAGAAACTATGCTACTTAGAAACAAACGGAAAAAGTAAACGCCAGCCAGTTAAATTTGCAATCGCTAAGGTGTCCTCAAATTTGATCTCAGGTCAATATTTGAGGTTCCAGAGGTAAAAAAGAAAAAATGACGTTTTTTTGCTATTTTTTTTCGCTATTAACTTTTTATGTAATACAGATAACGGAAAACTGTTTACGTCATTGTGTTTATCTTGTCAAGGCGCTTTGAATGATATACATGGTTACCTTGTTAAATTAACTAAAAAATTTGACCTCAGGTAAAGGTCAAGTGGTGACCCAAGTAGGGTATGTTGCATATGGGACGACGTGTCTTGACGAGACAAACACATTGATGTCTGTTGTACTTCTCCATCTTCATTATGTCGGGAGTTATTGACCAAAGTGATGGTGACCCTGCATGACCTTAAATGACCCAATAGGGGTCACTGAACAAAACTTACACTTGGATCATCAAGAATATCCTATAATAACATGATCCAAAAGTAATAGGATTGATATCATGCATATCCTTAACATTTGTATATCTCCCCATTGACTTATTATGGAGAGGTTACGAAATTGACCTGATCTTAGGTCACCGATATCAAAATTCCGAGATAAACGAATTGTAAGTACGTATGCCCTCATGACATCCTGTAAGTTTCAAACTGATCGGTGAACAACTCTGGCTTTGGCACAACTGCAAACATTTTTGGGGGTGGGGTCACTTGACCTGGTCTGGTGACCTGACCTGAGATGACCCTAGGTTATTTTTCTTCTTCAAAGTGTGCGCAATTAATGTCCTAGCAGGTGTGCGAAAACCCGACGGCGCTGCGCGCCGCCGTTTTTTCGCTATCTTTGAAAAACCTGAGGGGGGGGGCCGGAAATCAATCCCCCCCCCCCCTGCAGTGCGCGGGTTATTCATACCCGTTCAGTCAGGAGGTTTTCCAAATGTTGTTTTTCTACCACCTCACTTGTTGCTGCCATCTCTAATGAAAACATATAACTGTCCGCTCCTGTCTCCCGTCGTCCGGCCGCCTGGGCCGCGCTGAGCTGCCATGTTTCCGTGGTGTAATTTCCAATGTAAACTTGCGATCAGCGAAGACCCCGAAACAGCAAGTAGGAAACTGCGGTCAGTTACCAAAGAACAGCGATTTGACGATCCTCATTGACCAGTTGTCTACAAGATGGTGCGGGGGTCCGGGGCGACAGCCCCCCCCCCCCCCCCCGTAGGTTCCGCAGCGCAGCGAGCGGAGCGTTCTAAACGCGGGTCCCTGCGACCGTAATTGCTGTACAGGTTAGGTCAGGTTCGATTACGTTATTACAATATTGTTTCCTGCCACACCCTGGTCCATAGGGATCGTCAAATCAGTTGTTTTGGTAAACGCACCGCAGTTTCCTACTTGCTTTGTCGGGGTCTTCACTGATCGCAAGTTTACATTGCAATATACGCCTTTTCGTCAGACGGGCGGCGGGCTGCCCAAATCGGCTGCCATATCGGCTGCAGTATTGGCCGGCTGGTCGTCTCCCCTCCCGTCTCGGTCGGTATATTTTTACGACGGCGGGCCGAGCGGTCCCGGGCCGGGATCGTAACCCGGCGGCACGAGCGGCGGCGGCGGCTCATCGGTCGGTAATTGGTATCTATGTGATTGTGCTGACAGGGCGAGCCGATCCCGCCCCGCCCCGCCCCGCCCCGCCCCGCCCCGCCGTAGGACTGCGGACCGGGCCGACACGCCGGGAGAGCTGGATAGTTGGATGATGATGTAGCTGGGGAGCTGGGTAGCTGGAGCTGGATAGTCAGCGGTCGAATGGTGCTCCTGGGATGCGACTTGTCCGACCGACTGCAGTGGTAACTGTATTGCCGCCGGCTAAAGGTCGGGTCAGACAGCTGAGTGCCCGGTAAACTGGAGTCATGACCTATCCTGGGGCTAATGGACGCCGGTGTGGCGGAACAGACATGCTATGGCGGTGGGGTGTACCTTCCGCCCGTCCCCCTCCCCTGTCATCCCACGTCAGCCTAGTGGTGCGCTGTACTCTCCGCCCGCCTCACCACTGACCCCCCCCCCCTCCCCCTGTCATCCTCCACGTCAGCCTAGTCAGGTGCACTGACCCTCCACACCGCCTCATCGCCACTAACACCCCCCCCCCCTCCGTCATCCCACGTCAGCCTAGTCAGGTTGCACTGACCCTCCACACCGCCTCATCGCCACTAACAACCCCCCCCCCCCGTCATCCCACGTCAGCCTAGTCAGGTGCACTGACCCTCCACACCGCCTCATCGCCACTAACAACCCCCCCCCCCCCCGTCATCCCACGTCAGCCTAGTCAGGTGCACTGACCCTCCACACCGCCTCATCGCCACTAACAACCTCCCCCCCGTCATCCCACGTCAGCCTAGTCAGGTGCACTGACCCTCCACACCGCCTCATCGCCACTAACAACCCCCCCCCCCCGTCATCCCACGTCAGCCTAGTCAGGTGCACTGACCCTCCACACCGCCTCATCGCCACTAACAACCCCCCCCCCCCCCCGTCATCCCACGTCAGCCTAGTCAGGTGCACTGACCCTCCACACCGCCTCATCGCCACTAACAACCTCCCCCCCGTCATCCCACGTCAGCCTAGTCAGGTGCACTGACCCTCCACACCGCCTCATCGCCACTAACAACCCCCCCCCCCCCGTCATCCCACGTCAGCCTAGTCAGGTGCACTGACCCTCCACACCGCCTCATCGCCACTAACAACCCCCCCCCCGTCATCCCACGTCAGCCTAGTCAGGTGCACTGACCCTCCACACCGCCTCATCGCCACTAACAACCTCCCCCCCCCCCGTCATCCCACGTCAGCCTAGTCAGGTGCACTGACCCTCCACACCGCCTCATCGCCACTAACAACCTCCCCCCGTCATCCCACGTCAGCCTAGTCAGGTGCACTGACCCTCCACACCGCCTCATCGCCACTAACAACCCCCCCCCCCCCCCGTCATCCCACGTCAGCCTAGTCAGGTGCACTGACCCTCCACACCGCCTCATCGCCACTAACAACCCCCCCCCCCGTCATCCCACGTCAGCCTAGTCAGGTGCACTGACCCTCCACACCGCCTCATCGCCACTAACAACCTCCCCCCCGTCATCCCACGTCAGCCTAGTCAGGTGCACTGACCCTCCACACCGCCTCATCGCCACTAACAACCTCCCCCCCGTCATCCCACGTCAGCCTAGTCAGGTGCACTGACCCTCCACACCGCCTCATCGCCACTAACAACCTCCCCCCCCCGTCATCCCACGTCAGCCTAGTCAGGTGCACTGACCCTCCACACCGCCTCATCGCCACTAACAACCTCCCCCCCGTCATCCCACGTCAGCCTAGTCAGGTGCACTGACCCTCCACACCGCCTCATCGCCACTAACAACCTCCCCCCCCCGTCATCCCACGTCAGCCTAGTCAGGTGCACTGACCCTCCACACCGCCTCATCGCCACTAACAACCTCCCCCCCCCCGTCATCCCACGTCAGCCTAGTCAGGTGCACTGACCCTCCACACCGCCTCATCGCCACTAACAACCTCCCCCCCCCGTCATCCCACGTCAGCCTAGTCAGGTGCACTGACCCTCCACACCGCCTCATCGCCACTAACAACCTCCCCCCCGTCATCCCACGTCAGCCTAGTCAGGTGCACTGACCCTCCACACCGCCTCATCGCCACTAACAACCTCCCCCCGTCATCCCACGTCAGCCTAGTCAGGTGCACTGACCCTCCACACCGCCTCATCGCCACTAACAACCTCCCCCCCCGTCATCCCACGTCAGCCTAGTCAGGTGCACTGACCCTCCACACCGCCTCATCGCCACTAACAACCTCCCCCCCGTCATCCCACGTCAGCCTAGTCAGGTGCACTGACCCTCCACACCGCCTCATCGCCACTAACAACCTCCCCCCCGTCATCCCACGTCAGCCTAGTCAGGTGCACTGACCCTCCACACCGCCTCATCGCCACTAACAACCCCCCCCCCCCCGTCATCCCACGTCAGCCTAGTCAGGTGCAATGACCCTCCACACCGCCTCATCGCCACTAACAACATCCTCCCCCCCCCCCCCCCGTCATCCCACGTCAGCCTAGTCAGGTGCACTGACCCTCCACACCGCCTCATCGCCACTAACAACCTCCCCCCGTCATCCCACGTCAGCCTAGTCAGGTGCACTGACCCTCCATACCGCCTCATCGCCACTAACAACCTCCCCCCCGTCATCCCACGTCAGCCTAGTCAGGTGCACTGACCCTCCACACCGCCTCATCGCCACTAACAACCTCCCCCCGTCATCCCACGTCAGCCTAGTCAGGTGCACTGACCCTCCACACCGCCTCATCGCCACTAACAACCCCCCCCCCGTCATCCCACGTCAGCCTAGTCAGGTGCACTGACCCTCCACACCGCCTCATCGCCACTAACAACCTCCCCCCCCGTCATCCCACGTCAGCCTAGTCAGGTGCACTGACCCTCCACACCGCCTCATCGCCACTAACAACCTCCCCCCCCCCGTCATCCCACGTCAGCCTAGTCAGGTGCACTGACCCTCCACACCGCCTCATCGCCACTAACAACCTCCCCCCCCGTCATCCCACGTCATGCCTAGTCAGTGCACTGACCCTCCCACACCGCCTCATCGCCACTAACAACCTCCCCCCCGTCATCCCACGTCAGCCTAGTCAGGTGCACTGACCCTCCACACCGCCTCATCGCCACTAACAACCTCCCCCCGTCATCCCACGTCAGCCTAGTCAGGTGCACTGACCCTCCACACCGCCTCATCGCCACTAACAACCTCCCCCCCCGTCATCCCACGTCAGCCTAGTCAGGTGCACTGACCCTCCACACCGCCTCATCGCCACTAACAACCTCCCCCCGTCATCCCACGTCAGCCTAGTCAGGTGCACTGACCCTCCACACCGCCTCATCGCCACTAACAACCTCCCCCCCCCCCGTCATCCCACGTCAGCCTAGTCAGGTGCACTGACCCTCCACACCCGCCTCATCGCCACTAACAACCCCCCCCCCCCCGTCATCCCACGTCAGCCTAGTCAGGTGCACTGACCCTCACACCGCCCTCATCGCCACTAACAACCCCCCCCCCGTCATCCACGTCAGCCTAGTCAGGTGCACTGACCCTCCACACCGCCTCATCGCCACTAACAACCTCCCCCCGTCATCCCACGTCAGCCTAGTCAGGTGCACTGACCCTCCACACCGCCTCATCGCCACTAACAACCTCCCCCCCCGTCATCCCACGTCAGCCTAGTCAGGTGCACTGACCCTCCACACCGCCTCATCGCCACTAACAACCTCCCCCCGTCATCCCACGTCAGCCTAGTCAGGTGCACTGACCCTCCACACCGCCTCATCGCCACTAACAACCTCCCCCCCCCCGTCATCCCACGTCAGCCTAGTCAGGTGCACTGACCCTCCACACCGCCTCATCGCCACTAACAACCTCCCCCCGTCATCCCACGTCAGCCTAGTCAGGTGCACTGACCCTCCACACCGCCTCATCGCCACTAACAACCCCCCCCCCCCCGTCATCCCACGTCAGCTAGTCAGGTGCACTGACCCTCCACACCGCCTCATCGCCACTAACAACCCCCCCCCCCCGTCATCCCACGTCAGCCTAGTCAGGTGCACTGACCCCTCCACACCGCCTCATCGCCACTAACAACCTCCCCCCGTCATCCCACCGTCAGCCTAGTCAGGTGCACTGACCCTCCACACCGCCTCATCGCCCACTAACAAACCTCCCCCCCCGTCATCCCACGTCAGCCTAGTCAGGTGCACTGACCCTCCACACCGCCTCATCGCCACTAACAACCTCCCCCCCCGTCATCCCACGTCAGCCTAGTCAGGTGCACTGACCCTCCACACCGCCCTCATCGCCACTAACAACCCCCCCCCCGTCATCCCACGTCAGCCTAGTCAGGTGCACTGACCCTCCACACCGCCTCATCGCCACTAACAACCTCCCCCCCGTCATCCCACGTCTAGCCTAGTCAGGTGCATCTGACCTCCACACCGCTCAGCCACTACAACCTCCCCCCGTCATCCCACGTCAGCCTAGTCAGGTGCACTGACCCTCCACACCGCCTCATCGCCACTAACAACCTCCCCCCGTCATCCCACGTCAGCCTAGTCAGGTGCACTGACCCTCCGACACCGCCTCATCGCCACTAACAACCTCCCCCCCCGTCATCCCACGTCAGCCTAGTCAGGTGCACTGACCCTCCACACCGCCTCATCGCCACTAACAACCCCCCCCCCCGTCATCCCACGTCAGCCTAGTCCAGGTGCACTACTGACCCTCCACACCGCCTCATCGCCACTAACAACCCCCCCCCCCACAACCCCCCCCCCCCCCCGTCATCCCACGTCAGCCTAGTCAGGTGCACTGACCCTCCACACCGCCTCATCGCCACTAACAACCTCCCCCCCCCGTCATCCCACGTCAGCCTAGTCAGGTGCACTACTGACCCTCCACACCGCCTCATCGCCACTAACAACCCCCCCCGTCATCCCACGTCAGCCTAGTCAGGTGCACTGACCCGTCCACACCGCCTCATCGCCACTAACAACCTCCCCCCCCCGTCATCCCACGTCACGCTAGTCAGGTGCACTGACCCTCCACACCGCCTCATCGCCACTAACACCTCCCCCCGTCATCCACGTCAGCTAGTCAGGTGCACTGACCCTCCACACCGCCTCATCGCCACTAACAACCCCCCCCCCCCCCCGTCATCCCACGTCAGCCTAGTCAGGTGCACTGACCCTCCACACCGCCTCTATCGCCACTAACAAACCCCCCCCCCCCGTCATCCCACGTCAGCCTAGTCAGGTGCACTGACCCTCCACACCGCCTCATCGCCACTAACACCCCCCCCCCCCCCGTCATCCACCGTCAGCCTAGTCAGGTGCACTGACCCTCCACACCGCCTCATCGCAATAACAACCCCCCCCCCCGTCATTCCACGTCAGCCTAGTCAGGTGCACTGACCCTCCACACCGCCCTCATCGCCACTAACAACCCCCCCCCCCCCCCCGTCATCCCACGTCAGCCTAGTCAGGTGCACTGACCCTCCACACACCGCCTCATCGCCACTAACAACCTCCCCCGTCATCCCACGTCAGCCTAGTCAGGTGCACTGACCCTCCACACCGCCTCATCGCCACTAACAACCTCCCCCCCCGTCATCCCACGTCAGCCTAGTCAGGTGCACTGACCCTCCACAACCGCCTCATCGCCACTAACAACCTCCCCCCCTCCCCCCGTCATCCCACGTCAGCCTAGTCAGGTGCACTGACCCTCCACACCGCCTCATCGCCACTAACAACCTCCCCCACGTCATCCCACGTCAGCCTAGTCAGGTGCACTGACCCTCCACACCGCCTCATCGGCCACTAACAACCTCCCCCCGTCATCCCACGTCAGCCTAGTCAGGTGCACTGACCCTCCACACCGCCTCATCGCCACTAACAACCCCCCCCCCCCCGTCATCCCACGTCAGCCTAGTCAGGTGCACTGACCCTCCACACCCGCCTCATCGCCACTAACAACCTCCCCCCCGTCATCCCACGTCAGCCTAGTCAGGTGCACTGACCCTCCACCACCGCCTCATCGCCACTTACACAACAACCTCCCCCCCGTCATCCCACGTCAGCCTAGTCAGGTGCACTGACCCTCCACACCGCCTCATCGCCACTAACAACCCCCCCCCCCCCCGTCATCCCACGTCAGCCTAGTCAGGTGCACTGACCCTCCACACCGCCTCATCGCACTAACAACCTCCCCCCCGTCATCCCACGTCAGCCTAGTCAGTGCACTGACCCTCCACACGCCTCATCGCCACTAACAACCTCCCCCCGTCATCCACGTCAGCCTAGTCAGGTGCACTGACCCTCCACACCGCCTCATCGCCACTAACAACCTCCCCCCGTCATCCCACGTCAGCCTAGTCAGGTGCACTGACCCTCCACACCGCCTCATCGCCACTAACAACCTCCCCCCGTCATCCCACGTCAGCCTAGTCAGAGTGCACTGACCCTCCACACCGCCTCATCGCCACTAACAACCCCCCCCCCCCCGACATCCACGTCAGCCTAGTCAGGTGCACTGACCCTCCACACCGCCTCATCGCCACTAACAACCCTCCCCCCCCGTCATCCCACGTCAGCCCTAGTCAGGTGCACTGACCCTCCACCACCGCCTCATCGCCACTAACAACCTCCCCCCGTCATCCCACGTCAGCCTAGTCAGGTGCACTGACCCTCCACACCGCCTCATCGCACTAACAACCTCCCCCCGTCATCCACGTCAGCCTAGTCAGGTGCACTGACCCTCCACACCGCCTCATCGCCACTAACCAACCTCCCCCCCCCCGTCATCCCACGTCAGCCTAGTCAGGTGCACTGACCCTCCACACCGCCTCATCGCCACTAACAACCCCCCCCCCCCCCCCGTCATCCCACGTCAGCCTAGTCAGGTGCACTGACCCTCCACACCGCCTCATCGCCACTAACAACCTCCCCCCGTCATCCCACGTCCAGCCTAGTCAGGTGCACTGACCCTCCACACCGCCTCATCGCCACTAACAACCTCCCCCCCGTCATCCCACGTCAGCCTAGTCCAGTGCACTGACCCTCCACACCGCCTCATCGCCACTAACAACCTCCCCCCGTCCATCCCACGTCAGCCTAGTCAGGTGCACTGACCCTCCACACCGCCTCATCGCCACTAACAACCCCCCCCCCCGTCATCCCACGTCAGCCTAGTCAGGTGCACTGACCCTCCACACCGCCTCATCGCACTAACAACCTCCCCCCGTCATCCCACGTCAGCCTAGTCAGGTGCACTGACCCTCCACACCGCCTCATCGCCACTTAACAACTCCCCCCGTCATCCCACGTCAGCCTAGTCAGGTGCACTGACCCTCCACACCGCCTCATCGCACTAACAACCTCCCCCCCCCCCCCCCCGTCATCCCACGTCAGCCTAGTCAGGTGCACTGACCCTCCACACCGCCTCATCGCCACTAACAACCTCCCCCCGTCATCCCACGTCAGCCTCACCTTACGCGACACCGTGTTTTCCGTCTGTTTGCTCGTGCATTGTCTTGTTAGGCTCTGCCTCTGTCTCCGTCTCAGTCCTGGAGTGTTGAGTGGATTCTCATCACATTCATGGCGTCATCTACGTTATTCATTAGCGATTGTGAGCGTGGTTTCTCCCAATGGTCGAAGAATCCTGCCATGTTTGCTATGTAGTATGTATGTATGTACAGAAGAGTGCTTTTTTGCAGGTGATGTCAGGGGAAAATTGGCTCTCGTGCTGCCGCGATTCCATTGCGGATTCTAAGCAAACGCCACTTTTAGTTTTCTGAGTTTCGACCAATTAGTGCCGTTTCAGCCGTGCACCTTTTTACGCTGCACCTCCCCAAACCAGTGAGTTCCAGGCGCCGGCCGCCAGATGACACTATCAGATGCATCTAGGAAATGGTAGCTATCCTTTTAAATCTTCCTTTTACAACCAGCATATTTTGTGGCGAGCGTGTCGGTGCGCTCGTTAGCACACATAGCGCACGCGTCGGGAGTCATTGCGTCTGTGGCTGCTCTCACGTTTATATGGCAGTCATGGCAGTCCGGCGGCCATGCTGGGTTCGGGGACCGGGTCCGGAGTCCATCTGGCCGCCAGCCGCCGCCCGTCACGGCGATCACAGACCCGTCAATGCCGACGACGGGCAGTCTGGCTGGAGCGGCGACACTGCGTGGACCAGTGGGTGCTTGACCCAATACATCGTTTATGTTCTGCTCTCTGTGCGACAATAACTACATATTTAGAAAAGGAATGCTTCGAAACATTGAAAACAATGCTTGATGCTGGTGTTAAGCTGTCCGGCCGGTTCCAACTAGAGCGCAAAGTATTGCGTTGCCGAGGCGACTATTTTTGCATCGTGGCGATAGGAAAATGCTGAAGTTTGGTAACCGGTATCTCAGCCCGAATATGGTGATATTGGATGATTCTGGGGGTGGTTTCATTATATATGAACACTTCTCATGTCACACCATATTTATTTTCTAACTTTTGATGCATATAACACCTCAGTAGAACAGTTAATTGGTGAATATAAAAAGACCAATTAATTTGACGGTGTCAAACTTGTTGTCGCCCGTCAAAAATGTTTATAGGACATATGTATATTCAGAACACCTTAAAATATGAAACCCATAAGAGCTCCTGACAGCACCGCAGTCATCGGCTCTCAGTTTCAAGAACATCTAGATGGCATGACTGGTAGACCCCAGTTATGTGCGTTTTTCCTGGCCCATATGGCGCGTTTCTGTCGGCGCGCGACGTCCCCAGGCGACCCGATTCCCCCGGTACTGGGCCGGCGTGGCGGTGCGGAGGGACATAGATCGACACATCGTATTGTGTCGACAGCTAACCCCCCTCCCCCAGAAACGTGCATAACATCTTATCAGTGAGGGCGTCTGTCTCCCGCACCGTCACGCCGGCCCAGGGTGCATCGGGGTCGCCCGGGACGTCGCGCCGCCGCCCGAAATGCGCGAGATGGGCCAGGAAAAACGCACATAACTCGGCTCCTCCCTGTCTTGACCATCTAGATGTTCTTGAAACATTTGTTTTGCACTTGTGGGATCGATGGTGTTGTGGGATCATGGTGTTGTGGAATCATGGTGTTGTGGAATCATGGTGTTGTGGGATCATGGTGTTGTGGGATCATGGTGTTGTGGGATCATGGTGTTGTGTGATCATGGTGTTGTGGGATCATGGTGTTGTGGGATCATGGTTGTCAGGGTGTTCTGAATGTGTATAACCTATACACATTTTTGCCGGACGACAAAAAGTTTTGACGTAAAATTAATTGGTATTGTATATTCATCAATTAACTGTTCTACTGAGGTGTTATATGCATCAAAAGTTAGAAAATAAATATGGTGTGACACTAGAAGAGTGTTCATAGATAATGAAACCATCCAGAATCATCCCAATATCATTCAGATTCGGCTGAGATACCGGCTAAGAACTTGAGCGTTTTCCTGTCGCCACGATGCAAATAGTCGCCCCTTTTTGCAATGTTTTGTTTTGTTTGTGTGTAGTCCCGCTTTTCAATGTTTCGAAGCATTCCTTTTATAAATATGCTGGTTTTAAAAGGAAGATTTAAAAGTATAGCTACCATTTCCTAGATTGCATCCGATAGTGTCATCTGGCGGCCGGGCGCCTGGAACTCACTGGTTTTGGGAGGCGCGGCGTAAACAAAGGTGCACGGCTGAAACGGCACTAATGGTCGAAAACTGGAAAACTAAAGTGACATTTGCTTAGAATCCGCAATGGAACCGGGGCAGCATAAGAGGTAATTTTTTTTCCTGACATCACCTGCAAAAAAAAACACTAACTTGTACGTGCACAGTGCACATTATTGAGTGTTTTTTTCCTGCCCTGTCTGCGCCTCGGTAACTCGGTGTTCTGCCGTCCGGCCGCGGCAGACTCTCTTCCCTGCCCTGTCTCCGCCTGTGTAACTCGGGCGCTCTGCCCGTCCGCCGCGGCAGACTCTCTTTCCTGCCCTGTCTGCGCCTGTGTAACTCGGTGTTCTGCCGTCGGCCGCGGCAGACTCTCTTTCCTGCCCTGTCTCCGCCTGTGTAACCTCGGTGTTCTGCCGTCCGGCCGCGGCAGACTCTCTTTCCTGCCCTGTCTCCGCCTGTGTAACTCGGTGTTACTGCCGTCCGGCCGCGGCAGACTCTCTTTCCTGCCCTGTCTCCGCTGTGTAACTCGGTGTTCTGCCGTCCGGCCGCGGCAGACTCTCTTTTCCTGCCCTGTCTCCGCCTGTGTAACTCGGTGTTCTGCCGTCCCGGCCGCGGCAGACTCTCTTTCCTGCCCTGTCTCCGCCTGTGTAACTCGGTGTTCTGCCGTCCGGCGCGGCAGACTCTCTTTCCCTGCCCTGTCTCCGCCTGTGTAACTCGGTGTTCTGCCGTCCGGCCGCGGCAGACTCTCTTTCCTGCCCTGTCTCCGCCTGTGTAACTCGGTGTTCTGCCGTCCGGCCGCGGCAGACTCTCTTTCCTGCCCTGTCTCCGCCTGTGTAACTCGGTGTTCTTCCGTCCGGCCGCGGCAGACTCTCTGACCAACACCTCCGAGGCGAGGAGCGCGGTGCGCCCGAGGAGCCAGTGCTCTCTTACGAGCCCGTCCAGCACGTCGAGGTCAGCTACTGCCGCCCGTCATCCTGCTCGGCCCGCTCAAGGACCGCATCAACGACGACCTCATATCGCAGTTCCCGGACGACTTCGGCAGCTGGTGTGCCGCGTGAGTACTCTGCTGTTGTGGCCCGTCACACCGTCACGTCACGTCACGTGTGTAGTCGACTGCTGTGGTCTGTTGGTCCGCCACCCAGTCACCTCGTGTCGTGTAGTCATGCTGCGCTGGAAAGTCGGCCTGTCACTCTGCCGGTATCCCGGACTAGCCTGGAGGCTGACTGGATGTGGCAGCCTTCTGACTGTGATCTCCG
>JAXIVJ010012936.1:5000-38754 GCA_036785665.1 Chirona hameri
CCAATTAGTGTTATCCATTTGTACTGCATTAATGTGACACACCATATAGGCATAACACCTGCCACTCTTACCATTCCAGGTTGCACGCAAAACATCACGACCCAAGAAAAGCTCCCAGCATAACAAAGACCTGTACGGCGACTCGGAATGCAAAAACGGCCTCACCAACACCACTGCACCAACACCACTGAACTGCGCATCGTTTGGAACTTCTCGGAACCTCAGCACGTGATGCGAGACAACCCAGGCGCGGAGCTCGGCCCTACAAATACCGGCAATCGTGCACCCTGCCGTCACTCACCAAAAAAAAACACGCGCTTACCTCTGGCGTTTGGCTGCCATGTTACCCAGTTAGGCATCTATCGGATCTTAGGACACAACTGCCGTGCCAAATCTGTTAACAACTACGCCCTGCACAGCCACATTCGTGCAGGCCATCTCACCTCGTCACACTACCCCTCCACCCATACACTTGCCACACAAATCACGCATATCTCTCCCGCCACTGTTCACACACCTCTCGCGACATCTCACACATCACGCCTATCTCAGTCCGCGGTGTGAGATGGGACGTATCTCACACCCTCACACAAACCAAGCCACACCTCACTCTCCACTTATCTCTCGTCACAATTCAACTATCCATACGACTCTCGTAAACACTAACACTCCATACATCTCACACATAACTCCTTTCCCGTCACTCTTCAACACATCACTCCTTTCCCGTCACTCTTCAACACATCACTCCTTCCCGTCACTCTTCAACACATTACTCCCTTCCCGTCACTCTTCAACACATCAATCCTTTGTCGTCACTCTTCAACACATCAATCCTTTTCAGTCACTCTTTCAACACATCACTCCTTTGTCGTCACTCTTCAACACATCACTCCTTTTCAGTCATCTCTTCAACACATCACTCCTTTCCCGTCACTCTTCAACACATCACTCCTTTGTCGTCACTCTTCAACAACATCACTCCTTTCCCGTCACTCTTCAACACATTACTCCCTTCCCGTCACTCTTCAACACACCACTCCTTTCCCGTCACTCTTCAACACATCACTCCTTTGCCGTCACTCTTCAACACATCACTCCCTTTTCAGTCACTCTTCAACACATTACTCCCTTCCCGTCACTCTTCAACACATCACTCCTTTCCCGTCACTCACTGTCACACTACACATTTACATCACACACACATTACGAGTCTCCCATCCCAGTCATCACACATTCGCCACACCGAGCTTCTCGGCCGACTCCAGGGTACTACGCACATGCGTGTCAAACAGCTCACATCGAATCGGCATCTCCAACGAGTAGAACGGGTTCTTCAGCGCGTAATCCGCATACAGCTCGTGCAGCCTCCGCAGAAGTGCGTCGACACCAGTCTGCCGCGGGTCCACCACGGCTAAGAACTTCACCCCGGTGAGCGTCTGGAAGCAGTGCAGCTGGTAGGAGGCGGTCTCCAGGACTTGGATGCCAGAGCTGCGCGGCTCCGGGCTCAATTGACTGGCGATGGCGAACAGGGGGTAGAACATGCTGGCGAGGAAGATCTTCTCGTTGGTGGAGAGGCGCGGCCAGCCGAACTTGAGGCTGATGGGGTACTGTTCCGAGGTCCTCTAGCACCTGAGGAAGTGTCAGAGGAGGTGGTTAGGGGGAAGAGATGGTGCCAGTCACCTGGCCTGTTTAGGGCTGTTAATACTGACCACAGGCTCATCTCAGCCAGGAGAAAATATCGGACACCGAAGCGACTCGAACACGGCGTGTCCAAAACGACGGGAATTTTGAAGCCCATTGCTCTCTGTACTGAGCTACAAGGGTGGACAGCAAAATTGACAAACATTTTCATGGAAATAATTGCTTATAAGCAACAATGACATTCCTAAGATCGACTAATTTGGTGCATATTATAATTTATATCAAGCAATATAATCAGTAATATCAGAAATCGCAAAAAAAACATTTCATATATAAGGGCCATAGAAGTGAGTAAACTCACCTTAAACGCATCTCGCCCATCATCTAGCTGCTTTCCTGTCACTGTATCCCATTGATGGCCAAAAGGGCGTGGCCCACTGCAGGAGTCAAAAAGTGGGGCACAGGTCAAAGTCCTGTTCTTTGAAATCATGAACAGTATTGATCAACACTATTAGGAATCATAATATTATCATAGTAATTATTTGAAAGGAAAAACAGTTTCATTAAAGATGAAACATTCAAAGATGAAAAAAGGTGAAACATTCCCTTTAATAACAAAGATGCACAATGGACATTGACAAATATTGTTTTGGGGACACTTCTAACTGTCAGCACTTCCTGTCCCAGTACCTACACTTTTATCATGATAAAATACCCAATTCTAACACAAAATTAAGATTAGAAAGACACAATGTAGGGTTAACTACTGTAACATCAGATATGCCCAAATATAGCAATGGTGCAATTACTGAACACATAAAAATATCAGACTTTCCAAGACATTATTGGTGTATCTGTGTGTTAGAATCACCTACACCACCAATAGCACATAATCTGGTATTTTAATGTGGCCACAGATTGGACCTTTACCCTACTGGACTGCATGCCATTGGTGGTGTATTGACTGGTATTTTAATGTGGCCACAGATTGGACCTTTACCCTACTGGACTGCATGCCATTGGTGGTGTATTGAGCTTTAGGGCATATGCACCACCAAAAGCATGGCAAATACATTTTGAGGGTTTTGAGCTTTAGAGTGGTTTACCTTTACAAAAATGGGTCACTTTTTTGTGTTTTTCTTCTGGGAACAGTGTTTTTTATATATTTTATTATCTTGTCAACATATGCATTGCATTACACTACATTTCTCACACGCACGCACCCCTACGCACAAACATGGTGCCGCATCGGCATATGTGCATATGTGTCTGGCCAAGCCGGAACGGTGCCCGTATTGGCAAAAAAACCGTCCCGGCTCCGGGGAGGTCTGGGGGTTACCGCCCCGGCCGGGAGAGCTGTGGGATACCTCCCCGACGCTCCAGACAGGCCGCAGCCCCCGCCCGCACTGCCTCGCGCTTTACATCGCGTGGCAATGCCCCATCGGCCGGCCGGGCGGCGCGACCCTGTCAGTCCGTTTAGACTGGCGCGCCGCGCGCCCGGCCGACCGACCGGACCACTGCAAGGGCCGGTCTCAGGTTGGCCCGGTTGGGTAAGGGCGGGCGGACGCACAAATATGCAAACAAAACACACAGGCATGTTGCACCACGCACATACTGACATTCGACGTGACAGCAAAACAGTCACAACATCGCCGCCACGGGACCGGAACACCACGGTCTGCCCCCGCACGCTACCGCCGCCGTCTCCAAGCTATCTCAATTCCCAGCTATCTCAGCCAATTAAATTGGTCAATGGTGGGGAGGCCAACCAGGTGAGTTTAAATAAAATGATGAAGTAGCAAATGGCCAGTCTGCAAACACGTGGCAGGTTTCAACGAGAGCTCGTTGGGGCAAGGTTGGCACCAACACATCAAAATTGGGGCAGCTTTTGGAAATTATGGGCAGCTTTTGAAATTTTTGGGCAGCAGTAGAAGATATTTGGGGCAACTGACACCATCAGAACCAATTTAACTAAATAAAATGTGATTCTGCTGATACCCCCCCCCCCCCGCCCCATCAACAACATTTGGCAGAGGAGCTAGATTTGATCCGGCAAATCCTGCCCCAAATGGGGCAGGGATTTGGGCTGCCCCAAAGCCCCAAATATCTTGTTGACGTTCCTGCCCAGTATGCAAAACGTGGCAAGTTGTGATGAGATCTTGTCGGTCAGAGTTGGCACACAACACATCAAAATTGGGGCAGCTTTTGGAATTTTGGTGCAGCTTCTGACTTTTTTGGGCAGAAGTAACAACTTATTGATTCACAAAAAACGTGATCATGAAGACAACCAACCCCAGTCCCCCCCCCCCTGGTCAACAGCTTTTGGCTGAAAAGTGAATCCATACTAGATGAGACATGATCATGAATCAGTATAGGTCAACAGTATTTGCTGACAGAGGATCAAAACTTCCTTCTCAGGAAAAAGGGAAAAATCCTGCCCCAAATGGGGCAGCTGGCTGTCCCATTTGAGTGTCCCCCAAATATCTTGTTGATGTTCCTGCCACGTTTTGCATACTGGCCAACCCCTCTTTCTTTGTTGACGCCTGAGCCTCACGGCTACGCAACCTAAGCCAACAACAGCCCGTCCAACACCCTAAGCCCTGTCAACAGTAATTGCTGACTGAGGAAAAAAAATTGATCTGGAGGAACATCCTGCCCCAAATGGGGCAGCTTGCTGTCTGATTTGGGGAAGGATTTGGCTGCCTTAAGTATCTTGTTGATGTGCCTGCCACGTTTTGCATACTGGGCAAATGGGATAACAGACACTAATATTGAAGCTTTTTGCATAAGCATCAGTTTAGGAGATGTCCAACAACAAAAGTCGTGATCACTACATAAGACACAGGATAAAATTATTTAAAATCACAAACCTTTAATGCCATCTCTTTGTCCAAACGATACAACAACGCGATTGTGTTCAAACACAAGCTTGTATTGAATGGGGTAGCTGAACGTCTTTTCCAACTCTATGTTTGGCATGTTTTGATCAGTATTGAATATTAGTCCACCAGATTTTGATAAAATGAAAATACTGTAGATAGTCATGATTAAATTCAACGAAACTGCAACCTAACCAACAAATCAGTAAATTGAAACGATTATGCACAGTACACGGCACCAGATTACTAATACACGGCACCACGGGGGTCCCAGAAAGTAAACAAGTGCGCTAATGAACGTCTATTAACGCCATAATAGCTTTATCATTATTGCTACCAAATTACAATGTTTCCATATGCAGAAACAGCTTTTATTACGCGTGTCAAACTAGCTCACATTGACATTCACATTAGGAAACACATTTGAGGTCTATTCAGATTATAGCATGAAAATTAGCACACAGGTAGAACATTATCTCCTTATTAGGCTCATAAAATATTAGAGTCTCACATTCAAAATCAAAGGATTTTGGAACAGATCAGATAGGTTTAAAGTCATACAGCGGACTATTCCGATTTGCATACAAATTAGCACACTGGTAGAGCATGACCTCCTTATCACGCTTATAAAACCTTAGAGTTGCACATTCAAAATCAAAGGATATATATCAGGTCATAGGTTGCTGAACGGGCGGAGGCGGGTGACGCGGCGCGGCAGGCCGGCCGGGCCTCAGTCTTAGAGGAGGTTAGAGGAGCCACTGGAAGTTGAACAGACCCAATATCTTTACCAATGGATAAAGTAACCGTGTGTTCTGGCCGCACATTCCCGCGAAGATTCCAGGAATCCGGGGAAAGCTCGCCTGGGATTGGCTGACCGTGCCGGATTCCCCAGGGAATCCGTGGATTCCGGCACGGCCAGAACACTAGGCCTAAGTATCGCCATGGATAAAGTAAGTATGGATAAAATCGTACGCGATTTAGCGACCACAGAGCGGTACTAGCTGTCGTTTTGTAGTACGGGAAACGGCCTACCACGGGGACGTTACTACATATATGGGCACAAATTACCAGACGTGATGTCCATCGGTGGAACCAACATGTCATAAGTGCTTGTGAGAGCTTCCCGAATGCATTTAAACTTAATTTGGTTCATTCCACAATCACCGGAAGGCGAGAAACCATGCGACGGGACGACCGTCTCACCGTTTCGGCCCTGGTTGTGTATAGTGCCCTGGTTTCGGCCTACCACGGAGCGGGCGGTATACGCTGGTGTTTACGTAGTACGGGAAACGGCAGCGGCTGCGCGTGGTCGCGGATAACAATAGAAAGTGGGCGGAGTTTCCTATCCATACTTACTTTTATCCATGGTATGGCTTTGCCATTATTGCTTACAAATTACGTTTCCATATACAGAAGCAGTATTTATTTACGTTTGCCCCACTTACGTATTTCGGTTTCCCGCATTATAATTTGCCACCCCCACCGGCTAGCGTAAAACCAGACATATCTCAGTCAAAAATATACATTGCTTTTAAATTCGGTTTGGGCATCGTCCATATTTGGTTCTCCAATGTATCTTCTGGTTTTTGAATATATTATAACATTTTGATTTTGTGATAAAGCTTTTTTTATTCCCACAAAATCAAAATTTTCAAACATTCAAAAACAGGAAGATATATTGGAAAACCAAGTATGGACGATGCCAAAACGGAATTTCAAGACAATATCTATATTTTTGACTGACATGTCCGATTTTACGCTAGCCGGTGGCAATTACAATGTGGAAACCGAAATACGCGTCCCACTCAGACTTCAATTTTGTGCATGGTGAGTAGTGAATAATCAGACTGGTTATTGATTCGACACTGATTGAATCGATTGGAATCGTTCAATCAAAATTTCTTGAATAAAAACGTAATTGATTCACCACCAGATCGTTTTATTCATGAATCGTGATTGGATCAAAACCCGCATCAAATCAAGGCTGATTGAATCAAAAGATTTAACGATTCTTAACAATTAAAGTACACTGGTAAATTGTGTAAGCAGTCCCAGTGGCTACATTCATTTATACTGAAATAGTATTGCTGTAACGTTTTAATGATCATATACATGTATGTTTCCATTTTTATTGATTCAACATAAATTCAACTCATTTAAATGTTGAATCAAACGTGAATCAATCAACCCGCGCACTGCAGGGGCTTTGCGCCGAACACGAACTGCAGGGGGGGTTGATTTCCGCCCCCCCCCCCTGAGATCTCGAAAACTACGCAACGTAGCGAGAAGCGGAAAAGGCATTTGATAGATTCATACATGTTCTATCGAAAGTATCTCAGTGTTTTTTTTAAGTCAGGTCAAAATTGAGGTCACCAGAGGTCATCAAAGGTCAAATTTTCCAGTTTTTCCTGTTTTAGGACATCGCTCCAGAAATTCCCATATATCTCAGAAACGATGATAGTTAGAAACAAACGGAAAAAGCAAACGCCAGCCAGTTAAATTTGTAATCGCTGAGGTGTCCTCAGATTTGATCTCAGGTCAATATTTGAGGCTCCAGAGGTCAAAAATAAAAATAAATCCGTTATTTTGCTAAATCGTGTTTTGCTATTAACTTTTTACCTAATAAAGATAACGGAAAACTGTTTACGCCATTGTGTTTATCTTGTCTAGGCGCTTTTAATTATATATATGGTGACCTTTTTAAGTCAACTTAACAATTTGACCTAAGGTCAAGGTCAAGTGGTGACCCAAGTAGGGCTTGTTACATATGGGAAGACGTGTCTCGACGAGACAAACACATTGATGTCTGTTTTACTTCTCTATCTTCATTATGTCGAGTTATTGAAAACAAAAATGATGGTGACCTCGCATGACCTCAAATGACCCAATAGGGGTCACTGAACAAAACTTACACTTGGATCATCAAGAATATACTATAATAACATGATCCAGAAGTAATTGGACTAGTACCATGCATAATGGGTGGAACTTTAATGTAAATTGGGGTTGTAGCTACAACCAGGGGCGCAGCCAGGGGGGGGGGCAAGGGGGGCAATTGCCCTCCCCCCCCCCTTTACGGATCACAAGGGGCCCCGCCGAGATTGGCCCAGATACCATTTGCATTAGCTAAATGGCTTTCAAAAAGTCAGAGGAGCCCTCAAACCAGGCAAGGGTCACTCTGGTGCATGTCAAGGGCCCTCAGAGATATTGAAGGGCTTTCGAAGCCGGCCCAGGGGGCCTCTTGGGAATGTCCAGGGGCCCATTGAGCCCACCGAGGGCCCAAAAACCTGTCCAGGGGCCTCTCCAGCATGTCCAGGGGCCCATTGAGCCCACTCAAGGGTGCAAAAACATGCCCAGGGACCTTTCGAGCGTGCCCTGGGGCCCATTGAGCCCACTCAGGGGCTCCAAAAACCTGCCCAGGGGCCTCTAGAGCATGTCCACTTGTCCAGGGGCCAATTGAGCCCACCCACGGCCCAACAAACCTGCCCAGTGGCCTCTCGAGCATGTCCAGGAGCCCATTGAGTATGTTCATGGGCCTCTCGAGCCTGACCAGAGGCCCATTATGGTCTGTTTTGGGGCCTCTTGAACCTGCCCAGGGGCCCATTATAGTTTTCCCAGAGGACCATCGAGTCTGTTCAGGGGCCTCTCGAACCTGCCCAGGGGCCATTAAAGCCTGCACCGAGGCCTCCCGAGCTTGCCCAGGGGGCCCATTGAGTCTGTTCAGGGGCCTCTCGAACCTGCCCAGGGGCCTCTCGAACTTGCCCAGGGGCCATTGAGTCTGTTCAAGGGCCTCTTGAACCTGCCTAGGGGCCATTAGTCTGTTCAGGGGCCTCTCGAGCTTTCCCAATGGTCCATTGATCCTGTTCAGGGGCCTCTCGAACCTGCACAGGGGCTATTAGAGTCTGCTTAGGGGCCTCACGGCTTGCCAAGGGGCCATTGAGTCTGTTCAGGGCCCTCTCAAGCTTATCCAGAGGGCCATTGAGTCTGTGAACGGGGCCCTCGAGCCTGCCCAGGGGTTGCTAGCCGTCGCCTGCAGCGCCTGCTATAGCTGGAGCGCCTGCTAGCCGTGGTCGGCGCGGTTATAATGAGCGGTAATGTGCTGTACTCTGACCCACCTGGTGCAATGTTTTCTTGGGTTTCAAAATGGTTATTTGATAAGTCTGATGCGTTTTTGAATTCGTGGGGGGGAGGGGGGTGATGGTAGTACAAAACAATTTAACAATTTTCCTCTCAGGAGTGTGTGCTGCAATATTTGTCAGCCAGGGGCGTCGCCGACGAGAGGGTCGGGGGGAGGTCTGGGCAAACTCCCCACACTTTTTGAAGGTGGTGGAGGGTCGACCCCCCCCCCCCTCCCCCCCCCCCCCCACACACACACACTATTTGAAGGAAAAAAATAACAATTTATCGTAAAAATTGTCTTTGCAGTGCAGTACAAATCCAGCTATAGTGTCAAAAACTGGAAAATTTCGCGCCGCTTCGCGGCATGACACAAGTTTCGCAATTGCTTATACAAATTTGGAAAATGGGAAAAAGAATTGCATTAAGTGTCTGGCAGAGGCTCTCCTTGGCGGTAATTGCTGCCCCCAGGGCCCATTCCCTTCATAAAATATTCACTTCTAAGTTTCAAGCAGGCTACATGTTTAGCTAGTTTGCCGAGTTCCGAAAAAGGCGACGCGAACGCAAAGACGAGGAGATCGGCACCCGGAAGCTGCTCCAGCAGTGCACAATTTGCTGGACCGAAGAGATAATAGTCGAAACAGGCCAGGACCATCTCCCCAAGCCATCTCACCTCACGGTCTGGTTCCAATATTAACATTTCGTTTTCCAGGACCTAACATTAACATTTTCACGCCGCTTCGCGGCGTCACATCGGTAGTCATCGTCATAACGAAGCCATAGTCATCGTCATCAGTTCGTAGTAACGCTGAATTGAATGAATATCATTTTTAGCTTATTTTCCTCTACAAGGCACACCGCCTATATTTCTGGGTTTTATCAGGCAAAACCGTAAAAATTTCGGGCCGCTTCGCGGCGCTAATTAACAAGTACATACCTACCTACTATAGCATTTAAAAATGCTGCGAAGGCTTAAATACTCGTATCAAAATGGTGGTACATTTTTTCGTCATTTCAGCCGCCCCCACACTCAAAAGCCGACCCCCACCTGTTGTCATGGCTAAGATATGTTTTCTCTCCCGTACGTAACAATACAAATTAGTAATGCGCTCAGTACAATGCCTACTGAGGGTCCTGGTCCAATCCAGCTCATCAAAAGTAGACGAAGAAAAATATAAAAAGGGGGCCTCACAAATTAAAAGTGGCCGAAATCCGTAGTTTTTCATATCCAGGGGTATTTTTTGGGGGTCGGGGGCCTCTCCCAGGTGCTTGCCCCCCCTTTCTGAAGGTCTGGCTGCGCCCCTGGCTACAACCCCAATAATTTGGGAATTTAATATTACGCCTATGACACGATGTGTTACAAATGGGCTCTTAACAACTAAGTGCAACCCCAATGATTTTCAAAAAGTTACGCCTCTGAAATAGGAAGCATTTGTATATTTCCCCATTGACTTATTATGGGGAGGTTACGAAATTGACCTGACCTTAGGTCACCGATATCAAAATTCCGAGAGATACGAATTGTAAGTGCTGATGCCCTCATGACATCCTGTAAGTTTCAACCTGATCGGTGAAAAACTCTGGCTTTGGCACAACTGCAAACATTTTTGGTGGTGGAGTCACTTGACCTGGTCTGGTGGCCTGACCTGAGATGACCCGAACATTTTTTTTCTTCAAAGTGTGCGCAATTGATGTCCTAACAACAGTTTTTTCGCTATCTTTGAAAAACCTGAGGGGGGCGGGGAAATCACCCCCCCCCCCCCCCCTGCAGTGCGCGGGTTAACATATTTGCTTTGATTCTTTGAATTGGAAGGAATCAATTATCAAAATGTTATGTGAATCGAACGGTGATTGAGTCATTTAGATTACAAAATGAATCATGATTGAATCGTTCCAAAACAAGTTGAATCAATAACCAGTCTGAATTAGTGATATCTCTAATTTCGAAATCTCGAAAACGGTATTCATGTGAACACTTCATATGCATGCAAGGAACATTTATTAAAACAACCAATCTAGAACAGTTGCTCAGCTTTCAGCCACGTGCAAATTTATACCCACCCTGTATTGTTCGGTTATATGGAGCTTGTATTCCTGGTTCAAAGAAACACATCACATACTCGCTTAGCTGGCAATAAGACACTGCTTGCTCAACATTTTGCCAGGAAATAATGCAGCACTCGCTTCATTAACGCAAGTTCCCATCGCATTCCTTCTACTCTAAAAAAAAAACACCGATCATTGTCATGAATATAAAATACGAACGTCGCAATTCATGTGTATTCTTTACTAACCGTTTCCAAAATCATGCGGCAAGTGGCGAGGCAGGTACACACGGCCTATCGCCCCCTGGGCCTGGCCTGGATAAAACTACAGAAATATAACTACTAACGGCACGAAATATGAATGTTTGTTCGACGGTCCAAACGGAATAGAAAACCGTTTCCCGTACAGCTGCAAAATATGACGTTATCTACAAAACCTGCTCAGACATACCGTACCCCCACCAAATTAACTGCCCTTTTTGAAACGGTACGCGCCGCTTTCAAAAATGGCGCGAAACATGGAGACACATGGAGATGGGCCACAAGACAAATGGGGCACTGTTTTAGAACTATGACGTGCAAGAGTGAAAAACCTCGTTTATTTACATGGAAATTTTCGAATAAACTGGTAACTGGTAACAAGTCAATGCAAAACCAAATTCAACCAGCCTGCCAGCACTTAACACCAAAATCGCGACGCGCGCAGATGCAACACAACTATGAACTAAAATAAACTGAATGACTCGATTGAACCGAGCCAAACCAGCGGTCTCAAACCCACCCACACGCGAGATCCTAAGGACTACCTTCCCAGGTGACGATCGTGTCACTTAACTAGACTGGCATCAAGGCCAGCTATTCACTCTCGCCCGCACACCGATGAGTATGTACAGGGGATGACTGAACCACACAATACACTCATCGCTACCGTCCGTGTCGCTGGTGTCCTGCCCCAAACCAGTATAATACAAGTGGGTATACAAGTATTCAAGTTAATTTCCATAAACTGACTCTGGCTGCTCAAGAAAACGAGTAAAAGACGTGTCGAGGTAATGTGTAGCAGCCAAAAGGCTGCTGCTAGGTGACCAACACGGAACAGTCTCAGGCACTGCCTTCACGACTTCCATCAACTTCGTCAACGTCAACGATGTCATATTCCCATGACCAGCCCCTTCAATTTGGTTTCCACTTCGGCTCAGTCTCAGAATCCTAACTGCGGCGGTGGCGCCGCCGACACACCACTCGCCCTCTACACCAAACTCATGCAACGAATCTCAACACTCCCCACTCGTCTCTGGCAAGACAACACACGTGCCACCGCATCGACAAGCGCCTCCCACTCGGGCGAACACTCGAATGCCGACACCCTCCGTGCGTTGTGTCGATGAATGTACAGATGAGTCGCTGTTGTAGGAGTAGCACACATCAGTCAGCCCGATGGCGAAGGGCCGGCAAGTAGATCCTCGTGTCTCCTTAGAACACAGACGGCACCAAGCGGTAGCGGACGCGCGCTGCGTACCGTTCCCAAGCTGCACCGTACTTCTGCTGACAGAAGGCGTCCACCTTGCGCACCTGCATCACCACGCCGAGCGCGGCGCAGGCCGGCAGCACCCAGGCCAGAGCGTAGTGGAACCCTGCCGTAAGGGAGAGAAGGCCGTCAGGCGGTGTTGGGGCTCGGCGGAGTCGCATTTGCAAAGCATATCAGCTGCCATGAGGCACTCGAATTCAATTTGTGGCTCACTGGAAACATATATTTTTATGTCACGCGAAGACAAACAAAAATCCAACTCAGCTGCTGGACTATGATACAACCAGTAAAACGCCTTTTTGGGAGATGACCGAGCGAGCGTGCTCTGGTAAAGCTTAACACAGGTTTGAAATATGAAACGGTAAGGGAGCACACGTGGTAGTAATACAGTCCACAGTCCTCCAGTCATACAGGTAGTAACACAGTCCTCCAGCAAAATTGCCAGGCCTCAATGCATGCAAACATAAAAATTAAGTTGTACTAAATTGTTCATGATCTCCTTTCTCAAATCCGCCAAAAGGGTCGCATTTGCAAAGCATATCAGCTGCCATGAGGCACTCGAAAGGCACTCGTCCTGAGCACTCCATGCTTCAGCGTATAAATTAATACTTAGAATAATACAGCCATTTTTGATCAAGAATCATTTTTGAAAGTTTTTTGTTGTTGTTCATTTCCACGTTCGCGTGTGCCTACTGCCACGCGCTGTGGTACCACCTCCATCAGAACGCACCATACCCAAATCAAAATTGATTTGATGGACCTATCCAATGGTGAAAACCCAATCTCAATCGGAGCAGTGGTTGCAAAGTATTATTTGTACTTACTTACTTACTTTAAGTAAGTTACTTTAAGTAAGTTACTTTAAGTATTAGCTTCCGAAAAGCGACTGTATGGCCGGGTCGGGCTGGTTCAAATGTAAATTTGTCTAGTAAGTTGACGAGAAACCTCACGGGCCGGTAATAACACACCTCAAACGAATAGTACCATCAACACTAATTTGCCACATTTAGCAATAAGCTGCAGGCTCCCAGTTAACACACACGGATGCAGTACAGATTATTCAACCAAATGCTTGAAGAGCAGCCGGTACCACCCTCCCTGTGGACGAAACCAGTGACGTCACGTCGTCTTCAAAGCACAACCATCATGAGATCTCGGCCTGCCGTACCGAGCAGCAGGGACATGGCGATGATCATGAGCAGTCCCCCGAGGTGGTTGGGGTGGCGCACCACACCCCACCAGCCGGACACCAGCAGCTTCTTTCCCTTGGTGGTCGGGATCGTCTCCAGGTCTGAGGCAGGCGAGACACACAGATGTCCAGGTCAGGTCAGCGCACTCGGAGAACGGTACGGCAGGCGGCACACACGCAGACCAAGGGGAGACGAAGACATTGACGTGTGTTTTAGGCTATTCGGAAGACCGCCCCTGCAGAAACACGACCGGAAACGGGAATTTGTATCTCGTTATTTGCATACACTGCGCTTTTCAAACACATTCGCATGAACATTTCCAACGACGTAAACACACGTACAAAAACAATAACAGAGTGCTTTCATAATGAAAAGACGAACTGTGGAATCACAGCAACGATAACAAATCGGTGCACCGTTTACTCACGGGCCAGAGCGGGGTTGACGGGGTTCTTCCTGAACTCGTTCTTCTGAGAGTTGGAGGAGCGCTGGATCAGGTAGCCGACAAGGTAGAGCATCACGCAGCCGAAAAGGACGTACCACGGGTGAGACTCGCTGCGGGAGAGCGGACAAGTAAGACAAATTACCGCGGAGGCAACAGACGCGCTCACAGGGTGGTACGTGAGCCTCTGGTTTCCGCACGCAGAGAAGCATCGCCAGCCTCAGAGTTGCCGTCATTTAACACGTATTTACGCTAGCCATGACGATAGAAGTAGACAAGTACCCCGTTTACATGAGCCTCCATTAGATTAACGTAAGTTGGTTGGTAAATTTCCATTTATTCACCCCCGTTTACATGAGCTAATAGGGAAATTCCGTTCCGAGGAACGTCATTTTCCGTTCCGCGAGTGCTGCCAAATTTACGTAAATCTGTGGGGACGCTGTCGCGCGTGAGACATTTGTGGCGCAGCTTGTGTTCATTAGAAGAAATGATGTTGGTGGAGGCAAACATTGTGAAGTTGAAGGGGACTGTACAAATGGCCGCAATAGAGATGAGAGGATTGCATACCACATTGCCTTAACCCGGCAGTCACTGGGGTATATTCTGTAACACGACTCACGGGGGGGGGGGGGGGGGGGTAGCCCCCCTGGTATCTTCAGAACCAATGATCGCAGCGTGACGCGCAAGGCGGCATTCGAAAGCACTCAATGAGATAAACCTAACGCAAACTTTTTAAAAAAATCAAATTAAGGTGACATGTCAGGTCACGGTCAAGTCAAACGGCAAAATCGAGGTATTTGAGTTTATGGTCAATACTTGCCATCCATGGCCTTCGATTGCGCCTATAATCACCCAAAGTGCTGTCAAAGGTATGATACATATCCCACATGAGCTAAAGTGAGATTGTTGGAAAAGATCAAGGTCAAGGTCAGGTCACAAAAGGTCACTACACACAAAATATCTACGCAAGTCATGCAGCACATGTTTCATGGATGCTTTTACGCGTAGAATTCGATAGAAGTAGTCATTTTACCACCTGACTTCATTTACGTGAAGTTAGTGTCAAGTTCAGGTCACTGAAGGTCAAAATTTGAAATTGATAAATCGAAATGAAAAATCATGTTTCTATATCAGTTTTATCTAACAAAAACAGTGCTGGCATTTATTTGACTGTATCCGGTCAATAAAAGCCAAAAAACGCAATTTCAAAATATGACGTCATGATTTACCCATACTTTATATATGCCGACAGTCAAAAAATATATCATTTTGAAATTTGGTATGGTAGTTGCCCATATGTCGTTATCTGACATGTATTCGTTTTTTTTTCTTCTCAATATCTTTGAAAAAATTGATGCATTTTTTCAAAAAAGTTTTTAAAAAAATTTGGGGTAAAAAACCAAACTTTTCGAAATTTCGAGATATCTGGTTTGTAGCCCTTGCAATTTTCTACCTTTAAGCGTTTTTCGATTGCATTTACTTCAAATGCGGCATTTGTACGGCCTGGCAAAGTTTAGCCGATTTGGTTGTCAAAATCGTGTTTAGTGACGTCACTAAATTCACTATATCTCGAAAAATTTCTGACGATTTCCCCCCGTTTTTCTCTCTCTCTCTCTCTCTCTCTCTCAAAAGGTGTAGAAATGATGCCCGGAAAGGTACTGAAAGTTTGGAGTCGATATCTGCATTAGTTATTGAGATATTCCTAATATTCCCAAGGGGGGGGGGGCTAAAAAAGCCCCCCCCCCCCCCCAGTGACTCGCGGGTGACCCCGAGTTACTGGGGTATATTCCATAATGCGGCTTACGGGGGGGGGGGGGGCTATTTTTTGCCCCCTCGGATCTCCGGAACTACTGGACCGATTGTAAACATTCAAACGGCATTCGATAGCCCTGGGAAATGTATCGAAGGAAACCTAATATTGTTGACCTCGGGGTCACCGATGACGTCACAGGTCAGGTCAAATACAAAATGTTTTACCATGTAAAAAGGTCTCAATGGATGGAATTGTCGCGCAAAATTGCGATATTAAACGCATAAGCAGTCGATAAATCGGTATGATTCGTGTGTCTGACACGTCTAAGTACCATTCTAAGCTATTTATGACCTTGGGTCAGGTCAAGGTCATCCGAGGTCACGAGGTCAAACTTCAGATTACGGTCATTAGGCGTTGTAACGCATGTTTATGGGTTTGTGTTTCGTCTAGAACGCGAACAATGACCTTATAGTTAGAACTTTATTTGTTCCATATAAATAGAAGTAAAAAGCAAAAACGGAAATCATTTGTTATGCATAGTAATGCTGCGAGAGGTGGTCGATTTGTCATTTAAAGGTCCCAAGTCCGTCATTTTTGAAGATATCGACTTCAAATTTAGTACACATTCACCGAACACGTCTCGATCACATATATTCCGGTTTTTGGATAACTCTGATTTTTTTGGGGAAAATATTGTTAAAAAAATGTATTTGGATTTCTCATTTTTTTTTAAATAAAAAAATCAAAAAAATCCGAGATGGCAGTGTGATAGCCCGGTCTATTGTCAGTAATTTGATTTAAGACAATTCAATTTATCTTAAACATTGTATCTTTGACTGCGTTTTCCGCAAACCATTATTTTTCAACACAAATCGAAGAACATGATAAAAATTCCCGGGTGACCTATCATAACCACATCTTTTTCCTTTGGCCAACATGTGTCGAATTGATGTGAGAGAAGGAACTGAAAGATTGGTGACGACATTCGTGTTGGTTTAGGAGTTATTACAAAATAGGCCCCCAGTAAGTCGCAGGTTAATCAGCGAAGGACGAGCCAGACCGTAGAAACCCGATAGTTTCTTGAGTTATGGAACAGGGTATGCACGTGCGCACGTGCAGTGTGACCCAGAGTTTGACTTGCGCGACATTGCCAGTAGCATGGTCTCAAACCACACAGCAAATTTCAGCGTAATCGTTCTAGCCGTTTCTGAGTTACGGAACAGGGGTGTGCACGTGCGCACGTGCAGTGTGACCCAGAGTTTGACCGGCAGCTTAATCGGTCCAGCCGTTTCTCAGCTATTAGCAGGACGTTTTCTTACACTCCTGACACTCCTGACGCGGCACGCGGCACGCGCCATGCTCACGTGAGACGAAACATGTCAATAACATAATTGATTGAATGGGTCTATCAGATGGCGAAGATCGCTTGTCAATCGGATGCGGGATTCCAAAGATATAAGCTTCTGAAAAGCGTTACGGTCGGGCCGGGTCGGCCGCTCCGCTTATATGCGAAAAAAATCCCTTATTCAGTGAGGACTCGCGAGGGCTTCGCGCTCGCTCGTAATAATTTATACGATCGCAATGGGTATTAAATAGTTTTTTTTTTCTCTAAAAAATATGCCACTTCTAACACAACATGAATTATTTTAATATAAAAAATATCAACATTTTATGTTTTAGATCTATGAGACCTAAAACTTTCGCTTATAGTGGTGAAAATGACGACCCAAACGTAAATTTCCCATTATGGGAACGGACATTTACCTAAAGATCTCCGTAAATTTGGCAGCTCTTGAAACCCGTTGACATGAGACGAAACTAACGTTTCACAGAATTTGACGTAAATTTTCAGCTAGTTTTGGCTCATGTAAACGGGGTAAATGTGTAAGACATGTACGAAACATACGAGACGATGGTCATTGTTGTCACAAAATAAGCTGGTTGATTACCTTTAACCCATTTGTAACAGGCTCCTAGCTACCCCTATTTGTAAAAAGAGAAGGCGAATTCCGCCCCCCTTCCCCCCCCCCCCCCGAGATCTCGAGATCCACCCGTCCGATTTTCACAAATCAAACGGCGTTTGATCTACATTTTTTTTAATTGATAAGGGGGCAACAGGGGGGGGGGGGGGGGCAAAAACTACAAATCTTAGAGGTATTTTTGATCCAGCACAGCTGTCATGTAACATGTTTATCAACCGATGTTAACGCAACTAATGTGGATCGATAGATATTGAATTGGAGATTGATATATGGCGGTGAATTTGGAAAATAAAAAATCATAGGCGTTTGCAGGTCACTCAATATGGGGGGGGGGGGGGGTAAATGTGTAAATATGGGGGTCGTCGTAAATGCATAATAAAACAGTTTTTTTAATAAATGAAGTGGTGCATTATTGTGAGATCAGACAAAACAGTTATCAAGTATATTTTTCGCCATAGGCGGTGCCAGGTTAATGAAAAAATGAGGCCAAATAGATACAATAAAACCTCCCCTGTTCAAGTCCCTGAAACCACATCTGCCGTGCAATATTTATTATAGTTCATTAACATCAACTTATTATACACTTGTTTCAATCACCGTAAACCTATGTAACTCCTTCATACTTGAGGCAGTTAGAAAGAAGCCGTGAAGATCACATCTCCGTATTATCGCCAAATGTCGCCGAAGAACCCACCAAAAACCGGTCAATGGAACCGCCTCTGTTCAAGATAAGAACTCAAAATTTTGACTCCATATGTGGAAATATATTCTGGGAAGTACTAAAATTGCATGGGCCTGCTCCCAGCCGTTCAGGAGATATTCGCGAAAAACGGGGGGGGGGAGCGGGATCCGCCCCCCCCCCCGTTACAAATAGGGTTAGGCAGTTGTGGGCACGGTTTCGCTAATCTGCTAACCGCTAATTAGCGAAGCTAACTTTTCGTTTTGCGGATTAGCGTTTCCGATAACTTTGGAAGCCAATTAGACCAATTAGCTTCGGACCAATTAGCTTCCGCTAAATTTAGTTCGCTAACTGAAGTTCGCTAACAAAATTCATACACGTTTGTTCCCGTCTGTTGTGGCCTGTAACAGTGGGGAGGGGGGGGGGGGGGGGTAAGGAAGAGGGAATGACAAGGACGGAGCACCCTTCCGCCTCTGTTTAAATTAATTGAATTAAATAAACACATAATTAATTTGTTAATTTAATGATTTGTGTACACCTTGATCATCTGAATTCTGATCTTGGCATGCTATACCTTTTTGGAAAGCTCTATGTCTAAACTACAACATTACAATTTCAACTCTCTAGGTCTGTTTTTAAGGGTTTTAGAGCCAAAAACAAATCGAAGCTAAATTCATACGATAAAAGTTGCGGTTAGCAGTAATCCGCTACTTTTTTTTAGCGGTTTAGCGTTTTAGCGTTAGCGATATTATTTTTTGTTAGCGGATTAGCGGTTAGCGAAGCTAACGTTTCGATTAGCTGTGCCCACCACTGCCTTTAACCCTCGCCCTACGTGATATTTTTTCCCCTTCGCCCTACGGGGGGGGGGGGGGGGCTGACAGACCCCCTGCTAATTTCCAAACCAAGCAGCTTAGAGCAATGCGGTAAGAACCAGCATGTTGCCTGTAATGAGAAGAATCTAACAGTATGCGATGTTTAAGTTTCAAGTCAACGGGTGACCTTCCAGGTCAAGTGAATGACCTCGGATTTACCACACCCAGAACAGCGATTTTGCTCTTCAGAAAATATCAAAATTAGAAATTGATAAATGTAAATAAAAAGGTATGTTCCTAGACCAGTTTTGGCTCAGAAATACAGAAAAGGTAATTATTTGTTCGTATCTTGTCAAAAAAAGTAATTAAAAAATGACGTCATCAGTTCCTTACACTTAGGGAGCCATCACTCAGTCAAAAATGAAGATATTGCTTTAAAATTTGGTATGGATATTGTCCATACTCAATTATCTCATATATATTCCGTTTTTTCTAACATCTGTGAACATTTTGATTTTGTGGGGATTTTTTTCTTCTTCATTTTACGAGTCAAAAACACAAAATTGTGAAAATCCCAGATTGCCACTTTAAAGAGAATGCCATTTTGTATCTTTGGTGAATTGTGTTTGCAATTTCCTTTAAAACTCTGTTTTCTACAATTTTTCAAATATTTATCGTTTTTCCACCAACATGACATCTCCCAAACTACTTAACCAATTTCAATTAAATTTTTACAGCATACATATAATTCTTGTAAACTCAGCTACCAAAAATTTCAGGAAGATGCGCCGCATGTGTAAAAAGTAGAAAAACCACAGGGGGGGGGGGTGGCCTGTCAGCCCCCCCCCGTAGGGCGAGGGTTAAGGTACTCTACATGAATAAGGACAAACAGATTATTCTGCAAGACCATTTAATACAACTACAAACAAACAAATTAATACTGAAAATCCACAAGCTTCAACTCCGTCATAATTAGAACACAAACGTGCACCTATGACGAGGACCCGTACCACAGCACTCACTCCGCACTCACCCAGTGACCATGATGAAGCGCAGGTTGAAAATCATGCAGAATGGCATCATCATCAGCGCCAGAAGCTTCTTCAATCCAAATCCTTCATTCATGAACGTGTAGGTCGTCAGCAGGGTATCCTCAAACCACATGTGATCCACTCCAATCCCGGCCACCATCGCCGCCGCCGTCACCAGAGTCGGAGAGCTCTCTCCCTTGAGACCTCTGTCCGCCAGGACGTACAGCACCGCCAGCAGCACGGCGCCCACGCTGCAGACACGGGTCATCAGCAGTTTCACGTCCACGCCAAACACCCGCGGAGACAGCTCGCGGCCCTCCGTGATGTTAACCAGCACAGAGTTGGTGTTGCCGGCAGCGTTGAGGTCGAGCAGGTGGGCCGAGCGGGAGCGCAGGTGGAGAATGGGAGCCAGCACGACGGCGGTCAGGGCGCTGGCCACCAGCAGCAGGCGCAGTTTGAAGAGCGCCACCATAACGGGGTAGCCGAGGTAGTAGGCAAACACCACACTGCCGACAGTCAGCAGCAGAGAGAACAAACCTGGCGGACCAAGAGACGACAGGGGCAGTGTCACCATATCAGGCCAAGTAAGACAAACAACGTACAAACGCACATCAAACCAGCGTAGTCGACATAATCGAAAAACAGAAACGGCGGAAACGGGCCTAACAACATAACAAGCTCAGGGTATTGCACGCCACAAAATATATCCGTCGTACGAAATAAGGCTCGCCAAGCCTGATACGAAAACAAAATTGAAATAGAGCTGGCTACGTCATGTCGGCTTTCCGGCGCTATACCAGTCCAGTCAAGTCCAGCTGACTGAGCCACTTCATTACCACATTCACCAGCCAGCTAGATGATGATGATGACAGCTGGTTCTGGCCCCGCAACTAGAGCCAGCTAGACTAAGCACCATGGCTCACTCCACAGCCCTAACCTGGCCGCACACGACTGACCGTTGCAGCGGTAGCGGCAGATGCCCTGTTTGGAGATCTGTCCCTCCACCATGCGTCCCACCGGCAGCAGGGACAGTCCCAGCTGGACGGCCAGGAAGCCGAGCACGCACAGCAACGCCACCGGGTCCAGCCACGACTTGAGGGCCACCGGCACCTCCGGCAGGCGGCCGATACTGCAGCGTTTCTGTGGCACGGGCAGAGAGGGTCAGCAGAAGGACGGTAGGACGGGAAGAGGGGGTGGGAGGGTGAGGGTATGGGGAGGGAGGGCCAGCAGGGGACGGCAGGACGGGGTGAGGGGGTGGGAGGGATGGGGGAGGGTCAGCAGGGGACGGCAGGACGGGAAGAGGGGTGGGAGGGAGATGGAGGGGGAGGGGATGGAGAGGGGATGGAGAGGGGATGGAGAGGGGAGGGTCAGCAGGGGCGGCAGGACGGGAAGAGGGGTGGGAGGGAGGGGAGGGGATTGAGAGGGGAGGGTCAGCAGGGGCGGCAGGACGGGAAGAGGGGTGGGAGGGAGGGGAGGGGATGGAGAGGGGAGGGTCAGCAGGGGCGGCAGGACGGGAAGAGGGGTGGGAGGGAGAGGTAGGGGAGGGGGAGGGGGAGGGGAGGGGGAGGGGGAGGGGAGGGGGATGGGGAGGGGGAGGGGGAGGGGGAGGGGGAGGGGGAGGGGGAGGGGGAGGGGGAGGGGGAGGGGGAGGGGGAGGGGGAGGGGGAGGGGGAGGAGGAGGGGGAGGGGGAGGGGGAGGGGGAGGGGGAGGGGAGGGGATGGAAAGGGGAGGGTCAGCAGGGGCGGCAGGACGGGAAGAGGGGTGGGAGGGAGGGGAGGGGATGGAGAGGGGAGGGTCAGCAGGGGCGGCAGGACGGGAAGAGGGGTGGGAGGGAGGGGAGGGGATGGAGAGGGGAGGGTCAGCAGGGGCGGCAGGACGGGAAGAGGGGTGGGAGGGAGAGGGAGGGGAGGGCCAGCAGGGGATGGTAGGACGGAAAGAGGGGGTGGGAGAGAGGGGATGGGGAGGGGATGGGAGGGAGGGGTGGAGAGGGGAGGGAAGAGTCAGCAGGGGATGGTAGGACGGGAAGAGGGGGTGGGAGGGCGGGGCGAGAGGGACGAAGAGCGGGGCGGGTCAGCGGGGACGGCGGGGCAGCCCGGCAGGTGGTGGTTATGTATTGAAGTTGATGGGACTCCTGATAAGATAGTGCTCTACTGTCAATATGACGATACCGACCATTTTGAGCATTAACGGGAGGGTCCGACTCTCTATACGACGGTACCACTCATTGCTCGCATTGTTCATCACAAATCATCTGGTCGATGTGTCAACGGTAGATTTCAGACACAAATTACAACAAGCCATTCCGTAGATTAAATGCGATAAATATGCATACCTAACGAGTCGACAAATAAAAGCAGGATCTATTACGCGCTACCACGAACACATTCGAATAAGCCTAGCGCGCCGGTGAGAGGCTACCTTGGCGTCCGTGCAGCCCGCCTCGACGCGTCTGCGTACCTTGTTACAGGCAGAGTAGATGTAGAGTGGCAGGATGGCGAATCCCAGCACCATCGGGGTGAGCAGCACGCCGCCCCAGCCCACCTGGTTGTTCGACTTGGGCTTCAGCTCGTCCCCGGGAGCGGCGGCAGCGGACGGCTGATTGGCGGTGTCACCGCCGGCGGCCGGGTCGATACCCAGCTGCAGGGCGGCATAGGGTCAGGCCAGGGAAGTCATATCAGGGTGGCATAGGGTCATATCAGGGTGAGATAGGGTCAGGTCAGGGAAGTAATATCAGGGTGGCATAGGGGCAGGCCAGGGAAGTCATATCAGGGTGGGATAGGGTCAGGTCAGGGAAGTCATATCAGGGTGGGATAGGGTCAGGCCAGGGAGGTCATATCAGGGTGGGATAGGGTCAGGTCAGGGAAGTCATATCAGGGTGGGATAGGGTCAGGTCAGGGAAGTCATATCAGGGTGGGATAGGGTCAGGTCAGGGAAGTCGTATCAGGGTGGGATAGGGTCAGGCCAGGAAGGTCATATCAGGGTGGGATAGGGTCAGGTCAGGGAGGTCATATCAGGGTGGGATAGGGTCAGGTCAGGGAAGTCATATCAGGGTGGGATAGGGTCAGGCCAGGGAAGTCATATCAGGGTGGGATAGGGTCAGGCCAGGAAAGTCATCAGCCGATAACTGGTATATCGTTGGACGTGAGAACACGGATATCTGGTAGGCCCATCAACGGAATGACATAAGATTCGTTATTGAACCATAACCAAAGTTTTCGTACCACGAACTTCACACCGTGCTCTCATATCCAACTTCCATCCAGACATCTCACAAAGCACACCAACCCCACTTCCTGATTACCCACATCTCACTCAGCTACATAGTGGCCAAATTCAGAGAGTTAGGGGAGGGATGTCAAAATTATTTAATGTTATGCTAGCATGAAACGGAGTGTCCAACTCTAAAAACATGAACATTCTGACCTCATTTCCATGTTTTTAGACCCGTACACGGTACACCTCCTTCGTGCATCATTTTTGATAAAACAAACAATTGTGACATCCCTCCTAAGTCTCTGAATTTGGCCACCATGTTCAGCTAGCTCCCGAACACACACTAGCCCCCCCCCCCAGGCCCCAAGTGCCCACCTCTCTCAGCTTGCTGGCGATGCGGGCCGAGTTACGTGTGGACACGCCGGTCGGTGCCGGCTCCGGGGCCGGGGCCGGGGCCGGCTCCGGCTCCGGCTCTGGTTCCTTTTCCTTCTCCAGCTCCGTTGTCGGTTTGATGATGTCGATGATGTCGGTGAGGTCGGTGAGGTCGGTGACGTTGTTTAGGTTGGTGAGGTTGGTGAGGAGCACCGTGGGGCTGGCGACGTCGACCGGCGCCGGCGCGGTGCGGGTCAGCGGCCGACGGGCGCGCGCCTCAGACTTGGGCGTCGACGTCAGGAGAGCGGCCGACGGCGCCGGCGCTGCCCGCTCCGGAGGCGGCGTCACAGACTTCGGCGCCACCGCTGCAGGCGAGAGAAAGGCGACGGGGTTAGTACGGAAGACCGTAGAACGCAAACGGAGCGATTATACACAAGGCAAACAAGACAAGCTCATATTGACGAGGTTCGAAGATACCCAACTAGAGGGGTAAGTTCAACAGACCCATCCAGACAGGCGATCCAGACAGGATCTGTTGATTCCTGACGAGCGCCGAATAAAACTGCTCAGTTTGTCTAGCAAGAAAACCAAATAAGATCATCCAATTCAGTTAAATAAGAGACTCAATTGGCATTTTGGAATCACCATTATTAAATACACCAAGGTGCAGCCTCCTCACATTCTGCAATCTGCATATAGTGAAATCTGCAAGTCTTGCCATATTTCTCTAGCCATTGTTATCCACTTTCGAGATGGCATCACCATACACTGTTCAACTAGTTTTTCCTCGCTAAAATAACGCACCAAGCTAGTTTAAAACATGAGGCGCCATCGATAAATAACGGACTAAACCAGATCTATAAAACCGCCACAACAATGCTGGCGACAACTCTGACACAAAAATGCATTCCTGGCCCCAGTGACACATGCGTCACGCGACCATCTGCGTCGCACCGACATAGCAACACCGGCCGCCAACCGTCGGCGACTCACGTTTGGGCTCCAGCGCCGTGGCGGCCACACGTGCCGGGGATCGAGCCCGTGTCACACGCGCCGGGACCGCAGCCGCCGCCGGGGGCGACTGGCTGGAGCGGGCCGGCTGCTTGGCACCCCGTCCCGGCGGCCGGCCGACGCGCCCAGGAGACTTGCTGACCCGCGCCGGCGACCGGCTCGATCGCCCAGGAGACTTGCTCACACGGCCTGGCGACCGGCTGGCCCGCGCCGGCGACATGCGGCCGCGACTGCGAGAGCGAGAGCCCTGTGGCAAGAATTGGCATTAGAGCACTGAGCGGAGCAGAGACGAGACCCAACCAATAAATTGATAACATTGGGGCTGTATAGCACAACTACACCCAGTATAATACGATAATGGAACGATTTCGTGAGCTACGTGTTACCAAAAAAACATACCGTAGCGTAACGTAGGCCACCACTGGCTGTGACAACACTGATTTGGACACATTTAGTACCTCAATATAATCATGAAACAAATCTGCTGAGTTTTATTTGAGCAAATTATAAATCACAAAAATCTAGACAGAATTGACCCAAGCAGCAGCCTTCTAGCTTTCCATTGCAATGACAATGCTTCATTGCAAATATATTTGTGTATGAACCATGCAGACAATCATACAAACTAAGTATAAAAGCTAGCATGAAAATCAGCACATAAGTCATTCTTAAGCCCAGGCTACACTATGAGTGATTTCCTGAAAATCACGCGCGTGTTATCCGTGTTGTCGGGATTTGCGTGACAGAGCAAGTTCAGCTGATAGTAAATGCATTGGGTGAGCTATACTGGCACATCACGCAGATCCCAGATGAAACGTCAAGGAAATTCCGCAGACATGTCACGGACGGAACGATGAAAAGGTCAAAATTCTGAACTTATTGTCGTATTTTCAGAGATTGCGTGTTGCAGGATTTTTATCATTTTGTTTTATTTCGCGTATTGTGGTCTATACTATACCTAAACTTGAATAATTTGTGCTGAGTATCGTGGCGGAAGATGAATGAAGAAGCGTTTTAGCAAATTGTGAGTGTTGAAACTTGTGTTGAAGCTGGTAGATGTTTATGCAGTAGTTTATCGATTACAAAAATGCAGTGGTTTATCCATTTTCCTTGCGTGATGTGCTTGACCGGCAGATCCCGGACGTCAAGGAAGTTCTGCAAACACGGAGAACACGCGCGTGATTTCCTCGACAAATCACGCATAGTGTAGCCTGGGCTTAATATTTCCATCGATATCTGACTAAATTACTCACCCCTGCTGGCCTGCCACGAGATGGTGTTCGAGCCCCTGGCATCTGAAAGAAAAACAATGCTCACTTAACATATTATCACAACTCACAAGCTTTCTGGGTGAACAAACATTGTGATCAAAATGAACATGATACTAATGCAGCTGATATATACATGTTTTGACCATTAAGTATAACACTATTCCCATGATTCACTGAATACCTGGTTGCCCATGTTGGGGAGAATATGAAGAAAATGAGTAGATTACACGCGCACTGGAGGGGGTGGGTCGTAAATAAATCGTAAGCGAAAAGAGGCAGGCCACTGCTACTTAGTGACATTTAAGCAAACACAATAGCAGATCGTTTGACACAAAACAAATGCAAATCGATCAGTAAATTTTAGTTATATGGATTTTAAATCGAAGATGGCGGCGAGAATCGCGGTCGGCGAAGCGATATCTCAGGCACCAGCAGTTGTATCGGGATGATTAAAACGCCATTCGGCATCTCTGGGTAACCTAATGTCAAACATCTCATTGACCCCATTATGGTGACCTATGACGTCACGGAGAGGTCAAGTTAACCATTGGTACAAAATGCATAGTTGACCCTGAAGATATTGACCTACGGTCATGCAAATTTCAACAAATGTAGATAATCATAGCAGCTACCTATCCTGTAAGTTTGATCGCTCTAGCTCTCATACTTTTGGAGATATCAGGAGGGCACAAAAGTCCCCCCCCCCCCTCCAGTGTGAGTTAGTGACATACCTCTCTACAGTGCGCGTGTTAAGTGGTTAACTGTCTTAACATCAGGGGCGGATCCAGGATTTTCATTGGGGGGGGGGGGGGGCGGGACAACAGGCCCGAGGGGCGCATTTTTCGGCACCTGACAGGGGCGCCATGGTCATGAGGGGCGGCAAGGCCGCAGGGGCAAGGTTGTCATGGAAAAATTGCAGTGTCGCGCCAAAATAACTCATTAATGTAACACACCAAAACCATTTTGAGTGCCATGATTAGGGGGGGGGGCGCCCTCCATGAGTTTGGGGGGCGCCCCCCTCAGATTCGGGGTGCACCTCATCGCGTTTGAGGGCGCACTTCCGAGTTTCGAGCACGCCCTCCCGAAGTTCGGGATGCTTTTCGGGCATCGGGGCGTCCTCAATGGGTTCGAGGGCGCCCTCTATGGGTTCGAGGGCGCCCTCTATGGGTTCGAGGGCGCCCTCTATGGGTTCGAGGGCGCCCTCTATGGGTTCGAGGGCACCCTCTATGGGTTCGAGGGCGCCCTCTATGGGTTCGAGGGCGCCCTCTATGGGTTCGAGGGCGCCCTCTATGGGTTGGTCGCCCTCTATGAGTTTGTGGCGCCTTCTATGGGGTTGAGGGCGTCCTCTATGGGCTTGAGGGAGCCCTCTATGGGGTTAAGGGCGTCCTCCTCGTATTGGGGGCGCCCTCCTTAGATTCGGGTGCACTTCTGGGTTCTGTCGGCGCATCAATTGGAGCCTTCTCGACGAAAATAGCCATGTCCTTCGGTCCATTAAACGTTATGTTCCATAGGAGCGCCTTCAGCGCCTCTGGACATTTCTGTGGGAGGCTACTGCTTACCAGTTAGGGCACCTTCCATTTAAGAAAGTAAGAGGGCATTGTGTGCATGTCTAGTGTATGATAACTCTAATGTTTGAAGGTATCAGGTGTCTCCTGAGGCGCATTATGTGTCACTCCTGGTGCTCCCAGATTTGTTGCCGCCCCTTCGGCACAGGGGCGCCAATTTCCATTGAAGGGGCTGCCAGCCCTGTTGCCACCAACGTGGATCTGCCCATGGTTAACATAACCCTTCCCACTGGGGGGTGGGGGGGGGGACTGGGTACCCCTCCCCCACCCACATTGCTCTGCCCCTCCAGATTAGCAAGATTTTAACATAAGTCACAAGGGAGAGCGAACTGCTCAGTTGGCCTTCCGGCTTCCTGTTCCACCTGGTTAGCCCTCCCACTTCTATTGCTGTGGTAGCATTCTTCATGTTGTCATACAGTTTATCCTCCTGGAACCAAGGCATGTTAAATGTCTTTTGTCTTGATCTATCAGTTTGTCAAGTTGTTGTGACATGCACAACATCTTCGGTTTGTGAAAAATGTCATGCAATGCTCATGATGATGATGATGATTGGAGCTTAATGCTTCTCATGGTTGGGAACATCTTTCATAATCTAAAGCCCAGGCTACACTATGCATGATTTCCTGAAAATCATGTGCGTGTTATCCATGTTGTCAGGATTTGTGTGACGGAGCAAGTTCAGCTGATAGTAAATGCATTGGTTGAGCTACACTGGCACATCACGCAGATCCCGGATGAAACATCAAGGAAATTCTGCAGACATGTCACGGAACGCTGAAAAGTTCAAAATTCTGAACTTGTGTTTTCCGAGATCGAGTGTTGCAAGGTTTTATCATTTTGCTTTATTTCACATATTGTAGTCTATACTAGACCTAAACTTGAATATTTGTGCTGAGTATCGTAGCTGAATATGAATGAAAAGCGTTTGAGCAAATTATGAGTGTTGAAACTTGTGTTGAAGCTGGTAGATATTTATGCAGTGGTTTATCGATTACAAAATGCAGTGGTTTATCCATTTTCCTTGAGTGATTTGCTTGAACGGCAGATCCCGGATGTCAAGGAAGTCCTGCAAACACTGAGAACACGCACATGATTTCCTTGACAAACCATGCATAGTGCAGCCTGGGCACATTTGCATGACATTACTGTGATGTTATTGCAACTAGGCCAGTCTGCAAAACGTGGCAGGTTTCAACGAGATCTTGTAAGGGACAGGGTTGGACTTGGCACCAACACATCAAAATTGGGGCAGCTTTTGAAATTTTGGGGCAGAAATTGCTGTCCAGGGCAGCAGTAAGATTATTTGGGGCAACTCACACCAGTTGGGGTATACACCACTCACCAGAGCATTACTCCCCAGGAAGAACAACTTGTTGAACAATAGAAGGCCTACAGAATTAGCAAAATGCACCACTTTTGTATCAATGCGGCATATTTTTTAGGTGTATATTTATTTGCTGCCATATTTCCAGAACATCCCTACCCATGAAGTATTTATTGTGCAGGGCAAGACAATTTCTTAATATCGTCTATGTTTTACCAAATATTGTGAATTGCTGACATTATAAAGAATACTGATTATTTATTGTATAACATAGGGACAAAATTAATGGAACAGCCAGAATGACCACTTCCACCACCAAAGTGGACACTCTCCCCATCAACTTAACAAACACGCCAGAATGGCCCAAGCCACCTCTAAAAAAAACAATTCACCACCAAAAACACGAATCCACCACCAACGATGCCAGATGGAATATGGAATACAGAAACCCGACTAAACAGCATGAACATTGAACAGCATCAGGGTGCCGGCTGAGGACTTTGAACAATCACCAAATTAATAACTTTTTTAAGCAACTTGCTGGTCAAAGACATGCCAGAATATACACAATTGAAGCATCTCATACTCCCTGTTCGCCGTTATCAGCGATCATAGGCATCAAGCTAGGATTTTAGGTTACAGGGAGGATGGATAAATCCAAGATAAATCAGTATGCCGATCAACCTAGCTTCATAGGCGTCACCAGGATTTTTAGGCTGGGGTGGGCAAAATGCAAATGCAAACTAAAGCCGGACCACGCCGGATCGAATGGTGAAAACCCCGCTCAAATCGGTCACATAGGTTCGGAGCATGACACTGTCAGCAAATTAGAACGGGGAAATTTGGGTCCAATTTGGTGCACTTAGACTGCACCAAAGTGAATAAAACTCAAAACAGCACCCATTCCGACCAGTCAGAATCGATTGGTGAATAAATCAAGTACATCGTCTGCTAATCTGCTCATTTTTTTTACCCTCCAATTGCAATGGCGGGCGGGACCCATACTTGTCAGTTGTCACGACGCTATCTGGCATGACAGTTTAGTTTATAAAATGATCTTGTTTAGCTGACGAGGTCAAATGTACTAATTTCTGGTTTTATTTATACCTTCCCTACTAGATTTTGGTAGTCGGCCTAAGTTATTTGGTGGTCAGTTAGCCAATTAGGCTGTGTCCTTTTTGGACATTTTTTATTCCATCTGGATACTCAAGTGGACGTTTTGGCTGCAGGATGTGCTATATTGGTGGTGGAAGTGTCCAATTTGGTGGTGGCATTGTCCAATTTGGTGGTATTAATCTATTTGGCTATGGAGTGTCGATTTTGATGGCGTTTTGTCCATTTTGGTGGCGAGTGGCCTTTTTGGTTTTGTTCTGTCCGTTTTGGTGATTGATTAATAGGGAGCCTATAACACATATTGATCATACGAGTACAAAAAAGAATTGCCCCTCATTGTATCTTAAATTTCACAAATTTTTGCAGGGGGTGGTTGATAAGTAAAAGAAATTAACAGGTCACTGGTGCAATTAACTATTATTTGTGGTGGTACCGTCCTTCATCTTTTTTTTGCCAGTGCACTAAATCCGGCAAGAATCCTATTTTGGTATAGATAAGTTATCATGGGCCAGGGACATAGCCAAGGGGGGGGGGGCTAAACAAAATGCAAAGTTTAGTCCCAGTACCAAACAAGAAAACTTGTAACACATATTTGCTTATTTACATGAAACTTAATCATCTCAACAATTTCAACTTTCAAGACTGGAATTTCAGTTTAATCTAATCTGGGTTTATATTGATAGGTAAAACATAATTTGACATCTTATCATTATTTAGCACACTTAACATGTCAAATTGCTTACAAACAGCCTATATCTTACCTTTCGAATCCAATAAAACTGTAACCACAGTATTACAACCAAGATTACAAAGCCAACCACGCTCCGGCAGAAAATAGACAAATTCGGCGTGCCAATGGCGGTCACAGAGCGGCGTCGTTTTGAACCCTCGCTTCTGATTGGTGGAGGCCTGATAGTTGCCCGCCGGGAGCATGCGTAAACAGAGACGCGAGTGGTGAACCGTATCGTGTGTAGCGGGAATAGAAGGTTGACGACCTTGCGAAATTCGCAGATGACGTTCCCCGTGTGATAAAAAAAAATACATAGCAACTTCTGTTGTGAAAGAAGCATCTATTGCTAGTGCTCCACAAACACCACATTCACACAAGGACGCTAATTTTAAATCCGCCAATTCACCATTTCCGTGGAAGCGGACGGGTCGCTTCCACGGAAAAAAAAAACACAAAACCGGGGGCGGCTAATTATCGATTGGGACATTGCGATTGTCAAGGCCACACAACAGCTGAGAGGCGCGCGCCCAAGGGCGGATCCAGGGGGGGGGCAACGGAGCCATGCCCCCCCCCCCCAGCCTGTCTAAAGGAAATAGTTCACCTTCAACATGGGGTTTTGAACTGAAATAGCAGTTTTGTAGCCCGTGTTGAGAAATCCTTATCTGGAACTTTTCTTGGCTGAAAAGACTCCAGCCGAAGATATTTGACTTTTTGGCTAAGGAATACGGCGCATATATGATGTACCGTACCGTCTGAAAGTGCCAGCACTGCCATGGAGCATGCGCAGACCAATAACGCACACCATAAAATCAATAATTTACAACCTTCTGTCCTGCATTGGCGCGATGTAGGACCATTTTAAAAAGAAAAAAAGGAACTGTATTAAAAAATATAATAAAATCGTGTTCTGAAAAAATTCCGAAGGTGAACTATTTCCTTAAGGGGGGGGGGGGGCAAACTATGTTTTCCCCCCCCCAGACGTGAAGTCTAGCACATGCTATATATGCATTTTCGAACGGCACTGGGAATCCCAAAATTGCAGCAGTCAAAATCCAGCTAGCCACAGTCAAAAACTGTAAATTTCGCGCCGTTTCGCGGCCTGTCACAAGTTTCGCAATTGCATATACAAATTTGGAAAATTAATTCCATTTAGTGTCTTGCAGAGGCTCTTCCTGGCGGTAATTGCTGACCCCAGGGCCAAATCTACGGCTACATGTTTAGCTAGTATGCCCAGTTCCGAAAAAGGCGACGCGAACGCAAAGACGCAGCCACTGATAAAATATTTTACTACCTTAGGGTGGTAAAGGGGTCGTCAATAAGTCCGACCCACTTACTACCGATATATCACCGTTTCACTACCTCCCGGTAGTATTACTTACCACCCACTACTACACCCTTTACTAACCCAAGGGTGGTAGAGGGGTCGTTGTCGATTTGTCCGACCCACTTACCACATAGCTACTACCCTGCTACCACCCCCGTAGTATCATTTTCCACCCACCAACCACGCTTCTACGACCCACCTACCACCCCCCCCCCCCTGCAACCATTACCACCCTCCTACTACCCTGCTACCACCCTCCTACTACCCCGCTACCACCCTCCTACTACCTCGCTACGACCCTCCTACGACCCTCCTACTACCCCCTTACCACCCTCCTACTACCCCGCTACCACCCTCTTACTACCTCGCTACCACCCTCCTACTACCTCGCTACGACCTCCTACCACCCCCTTACCACCCTCCTACTACCCCGCTACCACCCTCCTACTACCTCGCTACGACCCTCCTACTACCCTCCTACTACCCTCCTACCACCCTCCTACTACCCCCTACTATCGCAGTATCATCCACCTTACTACCTCAGTAGTAAATCGAACGAGAAGGCATTTGTATTTGTATTGTATTAAAGTACGAACTATCCACACGAACGGGTTTGTGGAATGGGGTTCTTGGTCATATACGGTAAATTGGCAGGTAACACAGGGTAAAATCACTGCATACAGACTACAGTTATGATACACGCCGCCGCCGCCGCCGGGCGCCGCCGCCGCCGCCGCCGCCGCCGGGCGCAGTCGCCGCCGCCGGGCGCAGCCGCCGCAGCCGCCGGGCGCAGCAGCCGCCGCCGCCGCTGGGCGCAGCCGCCGCAGCCGCCGCCGCCGGGCGCAGCCGCCGCCGCCACCGCGCGCAGCCGCCGCCGCCGCCGCAACCGGGATCAAGGGGGCCAAAGGGTCCATAGCCCCCTCCCCCAACCGCCTGAAATCGGCACAAAATTGACACATTTCCTGATTAGAAAACAATCTAAGCAACTTTTACTAAGGGAAATTTGTTTGACATCAGCCCCCAAATTCAGACTGGTTATTGATTCGACTCTGATTGAATCGATTGGAATCGCTCAATCAAAATCCCTTGAATCAAAGAAGAATCGATTCACCACCGGATTTTTTGTATTCATTAATCATGATTGAATCAAAACCCGCATAGGACAAAGGCTGATTGAATCAAAAAGACTGTGCAATGCTATTTCAATGGTGAGTCAAACATGATTTGATTCTTTGAATCGGAAAGATCCATGAATCAAACGGTGACTGAATCATTTATATTCCAAAATGAATCGTATTTAATTCTTCCAAAAAAGGTGAATCAATAACCAGTCTGCCCCAATGCATAAGCATGCAAAATCCGATGAGTATTCATAATTGTGTGATCGACTTTTGGGGATTTGACCCCCCCCCCCCTCCAAACACTTATGCTGAATCCACCTTTGCAATCAATCACTTTATTTATAGGGTAAACACTAAACAACCTTAACCCTCGCCCTACGGGAGCTTTTTCACCTTCGCCCTACGGGGGGGGGGGGGCTGACAGACCCCCTGTTAACTTCCGAACAAAGCAACTTAGAGCAATGCGGTAAGAATCAGCATGTTGCTTGTCATGAGAGGAATCCAACAGTATGCGATTTGTAGGTTTCAGGTCAACGGGTGACCTTCCAGGTCAAGTGAATGACCTCGGATTTAACACGTCCAGAACAGCGATTTTGCTCTTCAGAAAC
>JAXIVJ010012937.1:0-2500 GCA_036785665.1 Chirona hameri
GGTGGTGGTGCATGGCCGTTCTTAGTTGGTGGAGTGATTTGTCTGGTTTATTCCGATAACGAACGAGACTCTGGCCTATTAAACTTGACGCTGTCAGTCTCTTGTGACTGCGGCGCGCTTCTTAGAGGGATCATCGGCGTCCCAGCCGAAGGAAAGGGAGCAATAACAGGTCTGTGATGCCCTTAGATGTTCTGGGCTGCACGCGTGTTACACTGAAGTGGTCAGCGCGCCGTTCAACACCCCTCTCCGTGAGGAGCTTGGGCAAACGTTTGAACCCTTTTCGTGATGGGAATTGGGGGTTGCAATTGTCCCCCATGAACGAGGAATTCCAAGTAAGCGCAGGTCACTAGCCTGCGTTGATTAAGTCCCTGCCCTTTGTACACACCGCCCGTCGCTACTACCGATGGATGATTTGGTGAGGTCGCCTAGACTGGCTGCTGGCTTCGGCCGTGCGGCCGGGAAGACGCCCAAACTTGGTCGTCTAGAGGAAGTAAAAGTCGTAACAAGGTTTCCGTAGGTGAACCTGCGGAAGGATCATTCTCAATCTATTGAACCAACACGTTCATGACATGATTGTTTTCCTCATTCCGCGTCGGATGCACATTCCCGGCGCGGAAGTATTTTCGGGTCGGTCGCGATGGTCACTGCTATATTATATATTATACGCACACGATCGCGCTGTCCTCGACGTTGTAAAAGACGTTGGAAACTGACACATATATTGTCTATATTATATGGATTCCATATATTTGACATTTCTTGAATGCTCGTAGGACCTTCGCTCTCGGTCCTGCCGTACCAAATAAACATTGGGCTCCCATGGCAGCGGATCACTCGGCTCGTGGGTCGATGAAGACCGGGGTAAAACCCGAGACAGTTTGCGAATTGCAGGACACAAATGATCATCGACAGGTTGAACGCAAATGGCGGCTTCCGATTTCGGTCGGCAAGCTCAGTGCTCTCGAGGGTCGGTTGATAAATCTGCACCACAAATGGTTTGTGCTCTGCAGCCGTGGACGTTCGCCATGTCTTCAATATGTAACATTGCACACGTGGTGCTGCCGTTATGAAGACATTAAATGGCGTCGTCTCAAGTGCCGATGGAATACGGCGCACACTCGTGTGACTTTGCTGCACGCTGGCGTCCATGCCCTGATTCAATGCGTCAGTAAATGCAGCGAACGATACTTGTGTGCAAAGTATAACAAATTTATTTCGACCTCGGGGGTGCTGGATCACGCACTGAACTTAAGCATATCATTAAGTGCAGGAAAAGAAACCAAATGGGATTCCCCCAGTAACGGCGAGTGAAGTGGGATGAGCTCAGCACCGAAGCCTGCGGTCGAGAGGCCGTAGTGCAATGTGGTGTTTGGGAGGGCTCTGTCCGTGTCCGGTGTCGGTCCAAGTCTCCTGGAAAGGAGTTCCATGGAGGGTGACAGGCCCGTGCGACCGATTGCCGCGCTCGCGGACGAGTCCTCCTTCGAGTCGGGTTGCTCGCTAATGCAGCCCTAAGCAGGTGGTAAGCTCCATCTAAAGCTAAATATAACCACGAGTCCGATAGTCAACAAGTACAGTGATGGAAAGTTGAAAAGTACTCTGAAGAGAGAGTCAAATAGCCCGTGAAGCTGCCAGTATGGGATTAAGCGCACGTGTGACGCGTGTCGTCGGACAAATAGGCGCACGTCGGCTGCCGCACGGCACGCGCCGGCTCCGTTTACGGTGTCGGCGCGCGTCGCTGTCGGGCGGTCGGCGTCGCGCCTCCCTTTGTTCGGCATCGACAGGTCGGGGCTTCGTTGTCCGGTCTTATTGCCGGCCGTTATCTGCAGAGCCGTGTCGGGCCGGTGTCGTCTTCGGGCGCTGCCGGCGCTCCGTGGAATGTGCGCTTCGTGCGGCCACGGCCGGCCTGGTCTGCGGTGCAATGCGGCCGATTGGCGAACGACTGGGCGACGGCCAGCGCAAACCGACTCGCAAGAGTCGGCTCGGCCTTTGCGTCGTCACGTGCGGCCCGTCTTGAAACACGGACCAAGGAGTCTAACATGTGAGCGAGCGATTGAGATTGTCGAATCTCAGACGCGCAATGAAAGTGAAGTGTCGTCTGACGGCACGAGCGGAGATCCGTCGTCACTCGTGGCGGCGGCGCACCCGCGGGCCACGCCATCGGCTGGCTTGCTTTTCGGAGCACTGCTGAGGCGTGGACCTAGAGCCCACACGTTGGGACCCGAAAGATGGTGAACTATGCCTGGCCAGGATGAAGCCAGAGGAAACTCTGGTGGAGGTCCGCCGCGATTCTGACGTGCAAATCGATCGTCTGAGCTGGGTATAGGGGCGAAAGACCAATCGAACCATCTAGTAGCTGGTTCCGCCCGAAGTTTCCCTCAGGATAGCTGGCGCTCGTGTGATACGGAGTTTCATCCGGTAAAGCGAATGATCAGAGGAGCTGGGCTCCCCGTGAGCTCAACCTATTCTCAAACTTTCAATGGGTGAGACGTCTCGCTGGCTT
>JAXIVJ010012937.1:7500-12500 GCA_036785665.1 Chirona hameri
TGTCGACCGAGGCGATACGGCCTACCTATAATGTACTGCGGCTCAGGTAGTGGCCGACCGCCTGTTGCCGGCCATCGGCGCGAGACGCCGGCAGGCATCTACGAGCCGTTCGCTGATTCGGGTGATATAAATTGTGCATCATTTCTCTGCTCAAGTATCGCTTCTCGGCCTTTTGGCTAAGATCAAAGTGTAGTATCTGTTCTTATCAGCTTAATATCTGATACGTCCCCGACATGGGGACCAGAATATTAAACTGATTTTTGAACACTGGCGGGGCCGCCGGAGCTTGCTCCCGCCCCGCCGCGGGTTGGCCTGACGTTGCACTGCTGTCAGGATCGGCCCACTTAAAATCGTCATGTGAGAAATATATACATCGTGTAATAAAAATATATAGAAATATGTATCTAACACGTGTGCCATGGTAATGCAGTGTCCGGCCGGTTTTGATGTTTTAATAGACGATAATTGATAAATGGAAGTAGGGTTGCAAAGCTGAAATACCATCCATCGGCCGAGTAGAGAAATAGGTTGCCTATGTAACGTACAACGTATGCCATGGTAATGCACTGTCCGGCCGGTTTTTATTTTCGAATAGCCGATAAATGCTCCCAATGTACGCATATGAGTGGCGGCGTGTGATATTCCACGAGAACTGGACATTTAAGCTGCAATTTATGACGGAAATGCAATAAATACCCAGCATCGCCAGGCCGTCCTTTTTGACTGGCGACACCAGTCACTTGCTCGGCGCGGCTGGCCGACCGTGTCGGCCGCGGCGCCGGCCATCGGCCGAGTGGCGTTTTTGACTGGTCGGCCTGGTTGGGCGGCCGAGAGTACAACGTATGCCATTCGGAAATGGACTCCGGAGGAAGTATGGGTGCAAAGCTGAAATAGCATCGGCCGAGTGCTAATATTATATTATATATATCACGCAGGGATACACACTTACTGCTTGTCCGAAAATTCATCACTTTGATCATGAATGTCACCATTTCTGAGGCGCGGGTAAACGGCGGGAGTAGCGATGACTCGCTTAATAGTGCATATGCCTCGCTTAAAATTTTATTTTCGAATAGCCGATAAGTACTCCCAATGTACGCATATGAGTGGCGGCGTGTGATATTCCACGAAAACAGGACATTTAAGCTCTAATATATGACGAAAATATATGACATTCGGAAATGGACTCCGGAGGAAGTATGGGTGCAAAGCTGAAATAGCATCGGCCGAGTGCTAATATTGTATTATATTAATATATAATATCACGCAGGGATACACACTTACTGCTTGTCCGAAAATTCATCACTTTGATCATGAATGTCACCATTTCTGAGGCGCGGGTAAACGGCGGGAGTAGCGATGACTCGCTTAATAGTGCATATGCCTCGCTTAAAATTTTATTTTCGAATAGCCGATAAGTACTCCCAATGTACGCATATGAGTGGCGGTGTGTGATATTCCACGAAAACAGGACATTTAAGCTCTAATATATGACGAAAATGCAATAAATACCCAGCATCGCCAGGCCGTCCTTTTTGACTGGCGACACCAGTCACTTGCTCGGCGCGGCTGGCCGACCGTGTCGGCCGCGGCGCCGGCCATCGGCCGAGTGGCGTTTTTGACTGGTCGGCCTGGTTGGGCGGCCGAGAGTACAACGTATGCCATTCGGAAATGGACTCCGGAGGAAGTATGGGTGCAAAGCTGAAATAGCATCGGCCGAGTGCTAATATTATATTATATATATCACGCAGGGATACACACTTACTGCTTGTCCGAAAATTCATCACTTTGATCATGAATGTCACCATTTCTGAGGCGCGGGTAAACGGCGGGAGTAGCGATGACTCGCTTAATAGTGCATATGCCTCGCTTAAAATTTTATTTTCGAATAGCCGATAAGTACTCCCAATGTACGCATATGAGTGGCGGCGTGTGATATTCCACGAAAACAGGACATTTAAGCTCTAATATATGACGAAAATGCAATAAATACCCAGCATCGCCAGGCCGTCCTTTTTGACTGGCGACACCAGTCACTAGCGCGGCGCGGCTGGCCGACCGTGTCGGCCGCGGCGCCCGAGTGGCGCTTTTGACTGGTCGGCCCAGTTACGAGGTCGAGACTGGCGATGCTCGTCATATTGGCTTGTCGTCATTTCAACTATTCGTCTTTGCGTATAATATAATCACACAGATGGGATCGTATCGGATCGGATCGGATCGGATCGGATGAAAAAAAAAACAGACTGCACCGTCATGCACCGGAGTACTGCGGTACAGCAGCACATCGTCCGGCCGGCGCTGGTGACTGGGCCTTCGTGTTGTGAGCACCGGGTGTTGTGAGACGGCCACTTGTCCACTTGTGCACCACCAGGGCTGCATACTGCCTAAACTTACCCAATGGAAGTGCCGAATGGAAAAGAGGCGTGAAATGAAATGCCCCAATAATGAACCGAATAGTGTTTGATTTTTTTTCCTATGCTGCGACGGCGACTCCACTGCCGCGCGCACTCCATGTGGGGTGGCGAGCCGGACACTGGTGGCGGACGGCCAGTGCGATATGGCGTTGAGCTCCCACAATATGCCGTCCGTGAATGAATTGAATGTGAATTTTGCGACAGCGCACTTGCGCCGCGGTGACCCGGCCCGGGTGCGGCCGACCAAAGTCAGCCGGCGCAGCTGTGTTGATTCGCAATTGAGACGCGCGGTGCTCACCGCATGACTCTCGATGAAAAGGCCCTGTCTGACCACGTCGGACGCACGGGTTGTGCCGAATGAGATCGCCTGTTGACGATCGAGCTGTAATATCTATATGATATTTGTGGCTAAATGTGGTGCCGGCGCGCTTCGGCGCGCTCGGCGTTGTATCTTTTACACTTTGAGTGTTGGATACCTGGTTGATCCTGCCAGTAGTGATATGCTTGTCTTAAAGATTAAGCCATGCATGTATCAGTACAAGCCAAACTAAGGTGAAACCGCGAATGGCTCATTAAATCAGTTATTATTTACTGGCCGAGACAGTGATACATGGATAACTGTGGTAATTCTAGAGCTAATACATGCAACCGAGCCCCAGTGTCGGCTCTCGGGTCGGCCGGGGCGCTTTTATTGGCTGAAAACCGATGGTCGCCCTCGTGGCGATCGTTCTCCGATGAATCACAATAACATTGTGTGGATCGTACGGTCTTGTACCGACGACGCGCCTTTCAAATATCTGCCTTATCAGCTCTCGACGGTTTGCTAGTGGCTGACCGTGGCTCTGACGGGTAACGGGGAATCTGGGTTCGGTTCCGGAGAGGGAGCCTGAGAGATGGCTACCACATCTAAGGAAGGCAGCAGGCGCGTAACTTACCCACTCCCAGTTCAGGGAGGTAGTGACAATAAATACCTTACAGAGGTCTCGTTAACCGAGATCTCTCAAACGGAATGAGTACAACGTGAATCCTTTAACGAGGATCGACTGGAGGGCAAGCCTGGTGCCAGCAGCCGCGGTAATTCCAGCTCCAGTAGCGTATATTAAAGCTGTTGCGGTTAAAAAGCTCGTAGTTGGATATCAGTGCGTGTCCGGTCCGGTATGCCTGGCGGCGGCGCGCTCGCGTGTCACTGCTGGGCTCCCAAATATCGGCTGGCCGCATTCAATCGTGCCGGATCCGTCGACGGGCCGTTTTTCGGAGGGGCCTGTTGGCGACCGGCGACGTTACCTTGAACAAATTAGAGTGCTCAAAGCAGGCTCTGAATGCCTGTATACATATTCATGGAATTGGAGAATACGTCCCTGGCTCGATTTGGTTGGTTTTGAGAGTCGAAGGGAAATGATTAATAGGGACTGACGGAGGCATTCGTATTGCGACGCGAGGGGTGAAATCCTGTGACCGTCGCACGACGAACTACTGCGAAAGCATTTGCCGAGAATGTTTTCATTAGTCAAGAACGAAAGTTAGAGGTTCGAAGGCGATCAGATACCGCCCTAGTTCTAACCGTAAACGATGTCGACCAGCAATCCGCAACGGTCACTACACGGACTGTGCGGGCAGCTTCCCCGGGGAAACCAGAGTGTCTGGACTCCGGGGGAAGTATGGTTGCAAAGCTGAAACTTAAAGGAATTGACGGAAGGGCACCACCAGGAGTGGAGCTTGCGGCTTAATTTGACTCAACACGGGACAACTCACCAGGCCCGGACACCGTAAGGATTGACAGACTGATAGCTCTCTCTTGATTCAGTGGGTGGTGGTGCATGGCCGTTCTTAGTTGGTGGAGTGATTTGTCTGGTTTATTCCGATAACGAACGAGACTCTGGCCTATTAAACTTGACGCTGTCAGTCTCTTGTGACTGCGGCGCGCTTCTTAGAGGGATCATCGGCGTCCCAGCCGAAGGAAAGGGAGCAATAACAGGTCTGTGATGCCCTTAGATGTTCTGGGCTGCACGCGTGTTACACTGAAGTGGTCAGCGCGCCGTTCAACACCCCTCTCCGTGAGGAGCTTGGGCAAACGTTTGAACCCTTTTCGTGATGGGAATTGGGGGTTGCAATTGTCCCCCATGAACGAGGAATTCCAAGTAAGCGCAGGTCACTAGCCTGCGTTGATTAAGTCCCTGCCCTTTGTACACACCGCCCGTCGCTACTACCGATGGATGATTTGGTGAGGTCGCCTAGACTGGCTGCTGGCTTCGGCCGTGCGGCCGGGAAGACGCCCAAACTTGGTCGTCTAGAGGAAGTAAAAGTCGTAACAAGGTTTCCGTAGGTGAACCTGCGGAAGGATCATTCTCAATCTATTGAACCAACACGTTCATGACATGATTGTTTTCCTCATTCCGCGTCGGATGCACATTCCCGGCGCGGAAGTATTTTCGGGTCGGTCGCGATGGTCACTGCTATATTATATATTATACGCACACGATCGCGCTGTCCTCGACGTTGTAAAAGACGTTGGAAACTGACACATATATTGTCTATATTATATGGATTCCATATATTTGACATTTCTTGAATGCTCGTAGGACCTTC
>JAXIVJ010012937.1:17500-25000 GCA_036785665.1 Chirona hameri
GTTTTCAAATGCTGCGCGTCTGATCATTCTTGTCCGGGACTCCAGGCAGGTAAGTCGTTTGAGAGTACGAATATTCGCTATTTATAATCGATCACTATATGATATTGAGTTGAACTGGTCAGCACAGTCTCACCTGAAAGTATCTAAAGACATTGATGTTCGGTCATGATGCAAGTGTGCTAAATTTGTTTTATTTGCAGACAAGTTAAAAAGTTACGATGTCCGACGCCGTGGTGCCCCACCCACCAGGTAAGTCTTATTTATCTTATCATTCAGGTGTTTTATAGACCGGTATGTTTTTGGATAACGGCATTTATGTGCACGTATTACAATTTGCCGGTGATACGACAACGGGGGCAGACTTTTGGAAGCTATCTTAAAGCTAAAACTCACCAACGACCCATTGTTGCGTCAAGTTGAGCTGCATTCTGCCGTTGTGCGCATACAGCCCGGCGTCTCAATAGCGTAGTGGATATGAGCTCTGGTTATCATTCGGTGGATGGTGGTTCGAACCCATCTGGCGACAGCCTTTTCCATTTATTTTTGTGTTGTGTTTTCAGACGAAGATCACCTGCCGCCGCCACCAGCCGCGGCGGCGCTCGGGACCGAGAAGAAAAGAACAAGATCGAAGAGGGCGAAGGCCGACGCCGCGGTCCCCACCCACCAGGTAAGTCTTATTTATTCAGGTGTTTTATAGACCGGTGTGTTTTTGGAGCCGATGAGTAGCCGAAACCTTTTCTACAAGTCTGTCTATGGACGTCTTTTCTCAACTTTATTCTCAACCGCATTGCGCCGTGTCTACTTAACGTCGTGCCAGGGACTTTTTATACGCATAACTTTTTTATTTGTCAATAATATGCGGCAAAATTGATATATTTGGATAGAGGAAGCAATATCACATCGATCCAGACCATTTATAATGCATTTTTATGTCAATTTCAATCCTCTGGGTAAAACTGGCCGCATTGCGCCGTGTCTACTTAACGACGTGCCGGGGACTTTTCATACGCATAACTATTTAATTTGTCAATAATATGCGGCGAAAATGATATATTTGGATAGAGGAAGCGATATCGCATCGATCCATACCATTTATAATCTTTTATCGTCTATAAACATGCTATTGTGTGCTGTGTTGGGTTATTTTTATGTTGGACATATTCATACCATTCATTCAGTCATTGATTTCCATTTCCATATTCAAGTCCGATTTCTGTACTATATGATATAACTATATAAAATGCTATTATTGTTCGCGGTCGCTCCTCGCGGTCCAAGTGTGTCGGGTCCATTTTTCCGAGCCAATTTGCCAACAAACAAAACCGGCCACTGTGTCATCTACCGTCGGCAACGACCATACCATGCTGAAAATACCAGTTCCCGTCCGATCACTGAAGTCAAGCAGCATCGGGCCCGGTTAGTACTTGGATGGGTGACCGCCTGGGAACACCGGGTGCCGTTGTCTTTTAAATCTTTTCGCGCCATATTATTCGCCGACTCGGACCGGCTGGTGCTGCCATCTATCGACCAGTCGGCGAATCTCTCCCGCGCACGCGACTTCAGACCTCCGGACCATGCGCTGACGCGGGCACGACGGACTGATTTCCCGCGACGATATTGAAGCGGTGACGCGCGATGCGGCGGCCGGTGTAGCCGTGTTGATGGTGTCATTGCAAATCACGGCCGCAAAATGCGACATCCGCATGGTATTATGTCGCTGTCGACCGAGGCGATACGGCCTACCTATAATGTACTGCGGCTCAGGTAGTGGCCGACCGCCTGTTGCCGGCCATCGGCGCGAGACGCCGGCAGGCATCTACGAGCCGTTCGCTGATTCGGGTGATATAAATTGTGCATCATTTCTCTGCTCAAGTATCGCTTCTCGGCCTTTTGGCTAAGATCAAAGTGTAGTATCTGTTCTTATCAGCTTAATATCTGATACGTCCCCGACATGGGGACCAGAATATTAAACTGATTTTTGAACACTGGCGGGGCCGCCGGAGCTTGCTCCCGCCCCGCCGCGGGTTGGCCTGACGTTGCACTGCTGTCAGGATCGGCCCACTTAAAATCGTCATGTGAGAAATATATACATCGTGTAATAAAAATATATAGAAATATGTATCTAACACGTGTGCCATGGTAATGCAGTGTCCGGCCGGTTTTGATGTTTTAATAGACGATAATTGATAAATGGAAGTAGGGTTGCAAAGCTGAAATACCATCCATCGGCCGAGTAGAGAAATAGGTTGCCTATGTAACGTACAACGTATGCCATGGTAATGCACTGTCCGGCCGGTTTTTATTTTCGAATAGCCGATAAATGCTCCCAATGTACGCATATGAGTGGCGGCGTGTGATATTCCACGAGAACTGGACATTTAAGCTGCAATTTATGACGGAAATGCAATAAATACCCAGCATCGCCAGGCCGTCCTTTTTGACTGGCGACACCAGTCACTTGCTCGGCGCGGCTGGCCGACCGTGTCGGCCGCGGCGCCGGCCATCGGCCGAGTGGCGTTTTTGACTGGTCGGCCTGGTTGGGCGGCCGAGAGTACAACGTATGCCATTCGGAAATGGACTCCGGAGGAAGTATGGGTGCAAAGCTGAAATAGCATCGGCCGAGTGCTAATATTATATTATATATATCACGCAGGGATACACACTTACTGCTTGTCCGAAAATTCATCACTTTGATCATGAATGTCACCATTTCTGAGGCGCGGGTAAACGGCGGGAGTAGCGATGACTCGCTTAATAGTGCATATGCCTCGCTTAAAATTTTATTTTCGAATAGCCGATAAGTACTCCCAATGTACGCATATGAGTGGCGGCGTGTGATATTCCACGAAAACAGGACATTTAAGCTCTAATATATGACGAAAATATATGACATTCGGAAATGGACTCCGGAGGAAGTATGGGTGCAAAGCTGAAATAGCATCGGCCGAGTGCTAATATTGTATTATATTAATATAATATCACGCAGGGATACACACTTACTGCTTGTCCGAAAATTCATCACTTTGATCATGAATGTCACCATTTCTGAGGCGCGGGTAAACGGCGGGAGTAGCGATGACTCGCTTAATAGTGCATATGCCTCGCTTAAAATTTTATTTTCGAATAGCCGATAAGTACTCCCAATGTACGCATATGAGTGGCGGTGTGTGATATTCCACGAAAACAGGACATTTAAGCTCTAATATATGACGAAAATGCAATAAATACCCAGCATCGCCAGGCCGTCCTTTTTGACTGGCGACACCAGTCACTTGCTCGGCGCGGCTGGCCGACCGTGTCGGCCGCGGCGCCGGCCATCGGCCGAGTGGCGTTTTTGACTGGTCGGCCTGGTTGGGCGGCCGAGAGTACAACGTATGCCATTCGGAAATGGACTCCGGAGGAAGTATGGGTGCAAAGCTGAAATAGCATCGGCCGAGTGCTAATATTATATTATATATATCACGCAGGGATACACACTTACTGCTTGTCCGAAAATTCATCACTTTGATCATGAATGTCACCATTTCTGAGGCGCGGGTAAACGGCGGGAGTAGCGATGACTCGCTTAATAGTGCATATGCCTCGCTTAAAATTTTATTTTCGAATAGCCGATAAGTACTCCCAATGTACGCATATGAGTGGCGGCGTGTGATATTCCACGAAAACAGGACATTTAAGCTCTAATATATGACGAAAATGCAATAAATACCCAGCATCGCCAGGCCGTCCTTTTTGACTGGCGACACCAGTCACTAGCGCGGCGCGGCTGGCCGACCGTGTCGGCCGCGGCGCCCGAGTGGCGCTTTTGACTGGTCGGCCCAGTTACGAGGTCGAGACTGGCGATGCTCGTCATATTGGCTTGTCGTCATTTCAACTATTCGTCTTTGCGTATAATATAATCACACAGATGGGATCGTATCGGATCGGATCGGATCGGATCGGATGAAAAAAAAAACAGACTGCACCGTCATGCACCGGAGTACTGCGGTACAGCAGCACATCGTCCGGCCGGCGCTGGTGACTGGGCCTTCGTGTTGTGAGCACCGGGTGTTGTGAGACGGCCACTTGTCCACTTGTGCACCACCAGGGCTGCATACTGCCTAAACTTACCCAATGGAAGTGCCGAATGGAAAAGAGGCGTGAAATGAAATGCCCCAATAATGAACCGAATAGTGTTTGATTTTTTTTCCTATGCTGCGACGGCGACTCCACTGCCGCGCGCACTCCATGTGGGGTGGCGAGCCGGACACTGGTGGCGGACGGCCAGTGCGATATGGCGTTGAGCTCCCACAATATGCCGTCCGTGAATGAATTGAATGTGAATTTTGCGACAGCGCACTTGCGCCGCGGTGACCCGGCCCGGGTGCGGCCGACCAAAGTCAGCCGGCGCAGCTGTGTTGATTCGCAATTGAGACGCGCGGTGCTCACCGCATGACTCTCGATGAAAAGGCCCTGTCTGACCACGTCGGACGCACGGGTTGTGCCGAATGAGATCGCCTGTTGACGATCGAGCTGTAATATCTATATGATATTTGTGGCTAAATGTGGTGCCGGCGCGCTTCGGCGCGCTCGGCGTTGTATCTTTTACACTTTGAGTGTTGGATACCTGGTTGATCCTGCCAGTAGTGATATGCTTGTCTTAAAGATTAAGCCATGCATGTATCAGTACAAGCCAAACTAAGGTGAAACCGCGAATGGCTCATTAAATCAGTTATTATTTACTGGCCGAGACAGTGATACATGGATAACTGTGGTAATTCTAGAGCTAATACATGCAACCGAGCCCCAGTGTCGGCTCTCGGGTCGGCCGGGGCGCTTTTATTGGCTGAAAACCGATGGTCGCCCTCGTGGCGATCGTTCTCCGATGAATCACAATAACATTGTGTGGATCGTACGGTCTTGTACCGACGACGCGCCTTTCAAATATCTGCCTTATCAGCTCTCGACGGTTTGCTAGTGGCTGACCGTGGCTCTGACGGGTAACGGGGAATCTGGGTTCGGTTCCGGAGAGGGAGCCTGAGAGATGGCTACCACATCTAAGGAAGGCAGCAGGCGCGTAACTTACCCACTCCCAGTTCAGGGAGGTAGTGACAATAAATACCTTACAGAGGTCTCGTTAACCGAGATCTCTCAAACGGAATGAGTACAACGTGAATCCTTTAACGAGGATCGACTGGAGGGCAAGCCTGGTGCCAGCAGCCGCGGTAATTCCAGCTCCAGTAGCGTATATTAAAGCTGTTGCGGTTAAAAAGCTCGTAGTTGGATATCAGTGCGTGTCCGGTCCGGTATGCCTGGCGGCGGCGCGCTCGCGTGTCACTGCTGGGCTCCCAAATATCGGCTGGCCGCATTCAATCGTGCCGGATCCGTCGACGGGCCGTTTTTCGGAGGGGCCTGTTGGCGACCGGCGACGTTACCTTGAACAAATTAGAGTGCTCAAAGCAGGCTCTGAATGCCTGTATACATATTCATGGAATTGGAGAATACGTCCCTGGCTCGATTTGGTTGGTTTTGAGAGTCGAAGGGAAATGATTAATAGGGACTGACGGAGGCATTCGTATTGCGACGCGAGGGGTGAAATCCTGTGACCGTCGCACGACGAACTACTGCGAAAGCATTTGCCGAGAATGTTTTCATTAGTCAAGAACGAAAGTTAGAGGTTCGAAGGCGATCAGATACCGCCCTAGTTCTAACCGTAAACGATGTCGACCAGCAATCCGCAACGGTCACTACACGGACTGTGCGGGCAGCTTCCCCGGGGAAACCAGAGTGTCTGGACTCCGGGGGAAGTATGGTTGCAAAGCTGAAACTTAAAGGAATTGACGGAAGGGCACCACCAGGAGTGGAGCTTGCGGCTTAATTTGACTCAACACGGGACAACTCACCAGGCCCGGACACCGTAAGGATTGACAGACTGATAGCTCTCTCTTGATTCAGTGGGTGGTGGTGCATGGCCGTTCTTAGTTGGTGGAGTGATTTGTCTGGTTTATTCCGATAACGAACGAGACTCTGGCCTATTAAACTTGACGCTGTCAGTCTCTTGTGACTGCGGCGCGCTTCTTAGAGGGATCATCGGCGTCCCAGCCGAAGGAAAGGGAGCAATAACAGGTCTGTGATGCCCTTAGATGTTCTGGGCTGCACGCGTGTTACACTGAAGTGGTCAGCGCGCCGTTCAACACCCCTCTCCGTGAGGAGCTTGGGCAAACGTTTGAACCCTTTTCGTGATGGGAATTGGGGGTTGCAATTGTCCCCCATGAACGAGGAATTCCAAGTAAGCGCAGGTCACTAGCCTGCGTTGATTAAGTCCCTGCCCTTTGTACACACCGCCCGTCGCTACTACCGATGGATGATTTGGTGAGGTCGCCTAGACTGGCTGCTGGCTTCGGCCGTGCGGCCGGGAAGACGCCCAAACTTGGTCGTCTAGAGGAAGTAAAAGTCGTAACAAGGTTTCCGTAGGTGAACCTGCGGAAGGATCATTCTCAATCTATTGAACCAACACGTTCATGACATGATTGTTTTCCTCATTCCGCGTCGGATGCACATTCCCGGCGCGGAAGTATTTTCGGGTCGGTCGCGATGGTCACTGCTATATTATATATTATACGCACACGATCGCGCTGTCCTCGACGTTGTAAAAGACGTTGGAAACTGACACATATATTGTCTATATTATATGGATTCCATATATTTGACATTTCTTGAATGCTCGTAGGACCTTCGCTCTCGGTCCTGCCGTACCAAATAAACATTGGGCTCCCATGGCAGCGGATCACTCGGCTCGTGGGTCGATGAAGACCGGGGTAAAACCCGAGACAGTTTGCGAATTGCAGGACACAAATGATCATCGACAGGTTGAACGCAAATGGCGGCTTCCGATTTCGGTCGGCAAGCTCAGTGCTCTCGAGGGTCGGTTGATAAATCTGCACCACAAATGGTTTGTGCTCTGCAGCCGTGGACGTTCGCCATGTCTTCAATATGTAACATTGCACACGTGGTGCTGCCGTTATGAAGACATTAAATGGCGTCGTCTCAAGTGCCGATGGAATACGGCGCACACTCGTGTGACTTTGCTGCACGCTGGCGTCCATGCCCTGATTCAATGCGTCAGTAAATGCAGCGAACGATACTTGTGTGCAAAGTATAACAAATTTATTTCGACCTCGGGGGTGCTGGATCACGCACTGAACTTAAGCATATCATTAAGTGCAGGAAAAGAAACCAAATGGGATTCCCCCAGTAACGGCGAGTGAAGTGGGATGAGCTCAGCACCGAAGCCTGCGGTCGAGAGGCCGTAGTGCAATGTGGTGTTTGGGAGGGCTCTGTCCGTGTCCGGTGTCGGTCCAAGTCTCCTGGAAAGGAGTTCCATGGAGGGTGACAGGCCCGTGCGACCGATTGCCGCGCTCGCGGACGAGTCCTCCTTCGAGTCGGGTTGCTCGCTAATGCAGCCCTAAGCAGGTGGTAAGCTCCATCTAAAGCTAAATATAACCACGAGTCCGATAGTCA
>JAXIVJ010012937.1:30000-38749 GCA_036785665.1 Chirona hameri
GCATTGCGCCGTGTCTACTTAACGTCGTGCCAGGGACTTTTTATACGCATAACTTTTTTATTTGTCAATAATATGCGGCAAAATTGATATATTTGGATAGAGGAAGCAATATCACATCGATCCAGACCATTTATAATGCATTTTTATGTCAATTTCAATCCTCTGGGTAAAACTGGCCGCATTGCGCCGTGTCTACTTAACGACGTGCCGGGGACTTTTCATACGCATAACTATTTAATTTGTCAATAATATGCGGCGAAAATGATATATTTGGATAGAGGAAGCGATATCGCATCGATCCATACCATTTATAATCTTTTATCGTCTATAAACATGCTATTGTGTGCTGTGTTGGGTTATTTTTATGTTGGACATATTCATACCATTCATTCAGTCATTGATTTCCATTTCCATATTCAAGTCCGATTTCTGTACTATATGATATAACTATATAAAATGCTATTATTGTTCGCGGTCGCTCCTCGCGGTCCAAGTGTGTCGGGTCCATTTTTCCGAGCCAATTTGCCAACAAACAAAACCGGCCACTGTGTCATCTACCGTCGGCAACGACCATACCATGCTGAAAATACCAGTTCCCGTCCGATCACTGAAGTCAAGCAGCATCGGGCCCGGTTAGTACTTGGATGGGTGACCGCCTGGGAACACCGGGTGCCGTTGTCTTTTAAATCTTTTCGCGCCATATTATTCGCCGACTCGGACCGGCTGGTGCTGCCATCTATCGACCAGTCGGCGAATCTCTCCCGCGCACGCGACTTCAGACCTCCGGACCATGCGCTGACGCGGGCACGACGGACTGATTTCCCGCGACGATATTGAAGCGGTGACGCGCGATGCGGCGGCCGGTGTAGCCGTGTTGATGGTGTCATTGCAAATCACGGCCGCAAAATGCGACATCCGCATGGTATTATGTCGCTGTCGACCGAGGCGATACGGCCTACCTATAATGTACTGCGGCTCAGGTAGTGGCCGACCGCCTGTTGCCGGCCATCGGCGCGAGACGCCGGCAGGCATCTACGAGCCGTTCGCTGATTCGGGTGATATAAATTGTGCATCATTTCTCTGCTCAAGTATCGCTTCTCGGCCTTTTGGCTAAGATCAAAGTGTAGTATCTGTTCTTATCAGCTTAATATCTGATACGTCCCCGACATGGGGACCAGAATATTAAACTGATTTTTGAACACTGGCGGGGCCGCCGGAGCTTGCTCCCGCCCCGCCGCGGGTTGGCCTGACGTTGCACTGCTGTCAGGATCGGCCCACTTAAAATCGTCATGTGAGAAATATATACATCGTGTAATAAAAATATATAGAAATATGTATCTAACACGTGTGCCATGGTAATGCAGTGTCCGGCCGGTTTTGATGTTTTAATAGACGATAATTGATAAATGGAAGTAGGGTTGCAAAGCTGAAATACCATCCATCGGCCGAGTAGAGAAATAGGTTGCCTATGTAACGTACAACGTATGCCATGGTAATGCACTGTCCGGCCGGTTTTTATTTTCGAATAGCCGATAAATGCTCCCAATGTACGCATATGAGTGGCGGCGTGTGATATTCCACGAGAACTGGACATTTAAGCTGCAATTTATGACGGAAATGCAATAAATACCCAGCATCGCCAGGCCGTCCTTTTTGACTGGCGACACCAGTCACTTGCTCGGCGCGGCTGGCCGACCGTGTCGGCCGCGGCGCCGGCCATCGGCCGAGTGGCGTTTTTGACTGGTCGGCCTGGTTGGGCGGCCGAGAGTACAACGTATGCCATTCGGAAATGGACTCCGGAGGAAGTATGGGTGCAAAGCTGAAATAGCATCGGCCGAGTGCTAATATTATATTATATATATCACGCAGGGATACACACTTACTGCTTGTCCGAAAATTCATCACTTTGATCATGAATGTCACCATTTCTGAGGCGCGGGTAAACGGCGGGAGTAGCGATGACTCGCTTAATAGTGCATATGCCTCGCTTAAAATTTTATTTTCGAATAGCCGATAAGTACTCCCAATGTACGCATATGAGTGGCGGCGTGTGATATTCCACGAAAACAGGACATTTAAGCTCTAATATATGACGAAAATATATGACATTCGGAAATGGACTCCGGAGGAAGTATGGGTGCAAAGCTGAAATAGCATCGGCCGAGTGCTAATATTGTATTATATTAATATATAATATCACGCAGGGATACACACTTACTGCTTGTCCGAAAATTCATCACTTTGATCATGAATGTCACCATTTCTGAGGCGCGGGTAAACGGCGGGAGTAGCGATGACTCGCTTAATAGTGCATATGCCTCGCTTAAAATTTTATTTTCGAATAGCCGATAAGTACTCCCAATGTACGCATATGAGTGGCGGTGTGTGATATTCCACGAAAACAGGACATTTAAGCTCTAATATATGACGAAAATGCAATAAATACCCAGCATCGCCAGGCCGTCCTTTTTGACTGGCGACACCAGTCACTTGCTCGGCGCGGCTGGCCGACCGTGTCGGCCGCGGCGCCGGCCATCGGCCGAGTGGCGTTTTTGACTGGTCGGCCTGGTTGGGCGGCCGAGAGTACAACGTATGCCATTCGGAAATGGACTCCGGAGGAAGTATGGGTGCAAAGCTGAAATAGCATCGGCCGAGTGCTAATATTATATTATATATATCACGCAGGGATACACACTTACTGCTTGTCCGAAAATTCATCACTTTGATCATGAATGTCACCATTTCTGAGGCGCGGGTAAACGGCGGGAGTAGCGATGACTCGCTTAATAGTGCATATGCCTCGCTTAAAATTTTATTTTCGAATAGCCGATAAGTACTCCCAATGTACGCATATGAGTGGCGGCGTGTGATATTCCACGAAAACAGGACATTTAAGCTCTAATATATGACGAAAATGCAATAAATACCCAGCATCGCCAGGCCGTCCTTTTTGACTGGCGACACCAGTCACTAGCGCGGCGCGGCTGGCCGACCGTGTCGGCCGCGGCGCCCGAGTGGCGCTTTTGACTGGTCGGCCCAGTTACGAGGTCGAGACTGGCGATGCTCGTCATATTGGCTTGTCGTCATTTCAACTATTCGTCTTTGCGTATAATATAATCACACAGATGGGATCGTATCGGATCGGATCGGATCGGATCGGATGAAAAAAAAAACAGACTGCACCGTCATGCACCGGAGTACTGCGGTACAGCAGCACATCGTCCGGCCGGCGCTGGTGACTGGGCCTTCGTGTTGTGAGCACCGGGTGTTGTGAGACGGCCACTTGTCCACTTGTGCACCACCAGGGCTGCATACTGCCTAAACTTACCCAATGGAAGTGCCGAATGGAAAAGAGGCGTGAAATGAAATGCCCCAATAATGAACCGAATAGTGTTTGATTTTTTTTCCTATGCTGCGACGGCGACTCCACTGCCGCGCGCACTCCATGTGGGGTGGCGAGCCGGACACTGGTGGCGGACGGCCAGTGCGATATGGCGTTGAGCTCCCACAATATGCCGTCCGTGAATGAATTGAATGTGAATTTTGCGACAGCGCACTTGCGCCGCGGTGACCCGGCCCGGGTGCGGCCGACCAAAGTCAGCCGGCGCAGCTGTGTTGATTCGCAATTGAGACGCGCGGTGCTCACCGCATGACTCTCGATGAAAAGGCCCTGTCTGACCACGTCGGACGCACGGGTTGTGCCGAATGAGATCGCCTGTTGACGATCGAGCTGTAATATCTATATGATATTTGTGGCTAAATGTGGTGCCGGCGCGCTTCGGCGCGCTCGGCGTTGTATCTTTTACACTTTGAGTGTTGGATACCTGGTTGATCCTGCCAGTAGTGATATGCTTGTCTTAAAGATTAAGCCATGCATGTATCAGTACAAGCCAAACTAAGGTGAAACCGCGAATGGCTCATTAAATCAGTTATTATTTACTGGCCGAGACAGTGATACATGGATAACTGTGGTAATTCTAGAGCTAATACATGCAACCGAGCCCCAGTGTCGGCTCTCGGGTCGGCCGGGGCGCTTTTATTGGCTGAAAACCGATGGTCGCCCTCGTGGCGATCGTTCTCCGATGAATCACAATAACATTGTGTGGATCGTACGGTCTTGTACCGACGACGCGCCTTTCAAATATCTGCCTTATCAGCTCTCGACGGTTTGCTAGTGGCTGACCGTGGCTCTGACGGGTAACGGGGAATCTGGGTTCGGTTCCGGAGAGGGAGCCTGAGAGATGGCTACCACATCTAAGGAAGGCAGCAGGCGCGTAACTTACCCACTCCCAGTTCAGGGAGGTAGTGACAATAAATACCTTACAGAGGTCTCGTTAACCGAGATCTCTCAAACGGAATGAGTACAACGTGAATCCTTTAACGAGGATCGACTGGAGGGCAAGCCTGGTGCCAGCAGCCGCGGTAATTCCAGCTCCAGTAGCGTATATTAAAGCTGTTGCGGTTAAAAAGCTCGTAGTTGGATATCAGTGCGTGTCCGGTCCGGTATGCCTGGCGGCGGCGCGCTCGCGTGTCACTGCTGGGCTCCCAAATATCGGCTGGCCGCATTCAATCGTGCCGGATCCGTCGACGGGCCGTTTTTCGGAGGGGCCTGTTGGCGACCGGCGACGTTACCTTGAACAAATTAGAGTGCTCAAAGCAGGCTCTGAATGCCTGTATACATATTCATGGAATTGGAGAATACGTCCCTGGCTCGATTTGGTTGGTTTTGAGAGTCGAAGGGAAATGATTAATAGGGACTGACGGAGGCATTCGTATTGCGACGCGAGGGGTGAAATCCTGTGACCGTCGCACGACGAACTACTGCGAAAGCATTTGCCGAGAATGTTTTCATTAGTCAAGAACGAAAGTTAGAGGTTCGAAGGCGATCAGATACCGCCCTAGTTCTAACCGTAAACGATGTCGACCAGCAATCCGCAACGGTCACTACACGGACTGTGCGGGCAGCTTCCCCGGGGAAACCAGAGTGTCTGGACTCCGGGGGAAGTATGGTTGCAAAGCTGAAACTTAAAGGAATTGACGGAAGGGCACCACCAGGAGTGGAGCTTGCGGCTTAATTTGACTCAACACGGGACAACTCACCAGGCCCGGACACCGTAAGGATTGACAGACTGATAGCTCTCTCTTGATTCAGTGGGTGGTGGTGCATGGCCGTTCTTAGTTGGTGGAGTGATTTGTCTGGTTTATTCCGATAACGAACGAGACTCTGGCCTATTAAACTTGACGCTGTCAGTCTCTTGTGACTGCGGCGCGCTTCTTAGAGGGATCATCGGCGTCCCAGCCGAAGGAAAGGGAGCAATAACAGGTCTGTGATGCCCTTAGATGTTCTGGGCTGCACGCGTGTTACACTGAAGTGGTCAGCGCGCCGTTCAACACCCCTCTCCGTGAGGAGCTTGGGCAAACGTTTGAACCCTTTTCGTGATGGGAATTGGGGGTTGCAATTGTCCCCCATGAACGAGGAATTCCAAGTAAGCGCAGGTCACTAGCCTGCGTTGATTAAGTCCCTGCCCTTTGTACACACCGCCCGTCGCTACTACCGATGGATGATTTGGTGAGGTCGCCTAGACTGGCTGCTGGCTTCGGCCGTGCGGCCGGGAAGACGCCCAAACTTGGTCGTCTAGAGGAAGTAAAAGTCGTAACAAGGTTTCCGTAGGTGAACCTGCGGAAGGATCATTCTCAATCTATTGAACCAACACGTTCATGACATGATTGTTTTCCTCATTCCGCGTCGGATGCACATTCCCGGCGCGGAAGTATTTTCGGGTCGGTCGCGATGGTCACTGCTATATTATATATTATACGCACACGATCGCGCTGTCCTCGACGTTGTAAAAGACGTTGGAAACTGACACATATATTGTCTATATTATATGGATTCCATATATTTGACATTTCTTGAATGCTCGTAGGACCTTCGCTCTCGGTCCTGCCGTACCAAATAAACATTGGGCTCCCATGGCAGCGGATCACTCGGCTCGTGGGTCGATGAAGACCGGGGTAAAACCCGAGACAGTTTGCGAATTGCAGGACACAAATGATCATCGACAGGTTGAACGCAAATGGCGGCTTCCGATTTCGGTCGGCAAGCTCAGTGCTCTCGAGGGTCGGTTGATAAATCTGCACCACAAATGGTTTGTGCTCTGCAGCCGTGGACGTTCGCCATGTCTTCAATATGTAACATTGCACACGTGGTGCTGCCGTTATGAAGACATTAAATGGCGTCGTCTCAAGTGCCGATGGAATACGGCGCACACTCGTGTGACTTTGCTGCACGCTGGCGTCCATGCCCTGATTCAATGTCGTCAGTAAATGCAGCGAACGATACTTGTGTGCAAAGTATAACAAATTTATTTCGACCTCGGGGGTGCTGGATCACGCACTGAACTTAAGCATATCATTAAGTGCAGGAAAAGAAACCAAATGGGATTCCCCCAGTAACGGCGAGTGAAGTGGGATGAGCTCAGCACCGAAGCCTGCGGTCGAGAGGCCGTAGTGCAATGTGGTGTTTGGGAGGGCTCTGTCCGTGTCCGGTGTCGGTCCAAGTCTCCTGGAAAGGAGTTCCATGGAGGGTGACAGGCCCGTGCGACCGATTGCCGCGCTCGCGGACGAGTCCTCCTTCGAGTCGGGTTGCTCGCTAATGCAGCCCTAAGCAGGTGGTAAGCTCCATCTAAAGCTAAATATAACCACGAGTCCGATAGTCAACAAGTACAGTGATGGAAAGTTGAAAAGTACTCTGAAGAGAGAGTCAAATAGCCCGTGAAGCTGCCAGTATGGGATTAAGCGCACGTGTGACGCGTGTCGTCGGACAAATAGGCGCACGTCGGCTGCCGCACGGCACGCGCCGGCTCCGTTTACGGTGTCGGCGCGCGTCGCTGTCGGGCGGTCGGCGTCGCGCCTCCCTTTGTTCGGCATCGACAGGTCGGGGCTTCGTTGTCCGGTCTTATTGCCGGCCGTTATCTGCAGAGCCGTGTCGGGCCGGTGTCGTCTTCGGGCGCTGCCGGCGCTCCGTGGAATGTGCGCTTCGTGCGGCCACGGCCGGCCTGGTCTGCGGTGCAATGCGGCCGATTGGCGAACGACTGGGCGACGGCCAGCGCAAACCGACTCGCAAGAGTCGGCTCGGCCTTTGCGTCGTCACGTGCGGCCCGTCTTGAAACACGGACCAAGGAGTCTAACATGTGAGCGAGCGATTGAGATTGTCGAATCTCAGACGCGCAATGAAAGTGAAGTGTCGTCTGACGGCACGAGCGGAGATCCGTCGTCACTCGTGGCGGCGGCGCACCCGCGGGCCACGCCATCGGCTGGCTTGCTTTTCGGAGCACTGCTGAGGCGTGGACCTAGAGCCCACACGTTGGGACCCGAAAGATGGTGAACTATGCCTGGCCAGGATGAAGCCAGAGGAAACTCTGGTGGAGGTCCGCCGCGATTCTGACGTGCAAATCGATCGTCTGAGCTGGGTATAGGGGCGAAAGACCAATCGAACCATCTAGTAGCTGGTTCCGCCCGAAGTTTCCCTCAGGATAGCTGGCGCTCGTGTGATACGGAGTTTCATCCGGTAAAGCGAATGATCAGAGGAGCTGGGCTCCCCGTGAGCTCAACCTATTCTCAAACTTTCAATGGGTGAGACGTCTCGCTGGCTTCACTGCAGCGACGACTCTGAATCCGAGTGCCCAGTGGGCCACTTTTGGTAAGCAGAACTGGCGATGCGGGATGAACCGCATGTCGAGTTAAGGTGCCTAAGCGGACGCAAATCAGATACCATGAAAGGTGTTGATTGCTCACGACAGCAGGACGGTGGCCATGGAAGTCGGCACCCGCTAAGGAGTGTGTAACAACTCACCTGCCGAAGCAATCAGCCCTGAAAATGGATGGCGCTAAAGCGTTCCACCGATACTCGACCGTCGTCGGCAGGCGACGTGCATGCCACGTCTCAAGCCACGACGAGTAGGGCGGCGCGGTGGTGAGCGTCGAAGGCGTAACCGTGAGGTTAGCTGGAGCCGCCATCGGTGCAGATCTTGGTGGTAGTAGCAAATACACAAGCAAGATCCTTGTGGACCGATGTGGAGAAGGGTTCCGCGCGAACAGTACTTGGACGTGGGTGAGTCGGCCCTAAGCCAACGGGTAATTCCCGCATCCCGTGTTCACCGTTTCTGAATCGAACAACATGGGTTGATGGCGAAAGGGAATGCGGTCAATATTCCGCAACCGGACGCGGGCACAATGCCCACTCTGTGGGCACGTCGCGGCGACGCCAACAGACTCGGTCTCGCTGACTATGACCCGAGGTAGAGTTTTCTATTCTAGTTGAGGGTTCCGGCCGTGGAAGCTATTCGCTATGAGAAACGAGGGTCTCTCGGGACTCGCGCATGGATACCCGCAGAGCGGTGTGTACTTCACGCCGTCTCGTGCGTCATAGTCGGCCCTTGAAACACCGAGCGAGGGGACATGCTCAATGCCCGCGTCCGTCCGTACCCGACACCGCATCAGGTCTCCAAGGTGAACAGCCTCTGGTCGATAGACGAATGTAGGTAAGGGAAGTCGGCAAAATGGATCCGTAACTTCGGGATAAGGATTGGCTCTGAGGCTTCGGTCGTTCGGGCCTCTCTGTGAAGTGGTTAAGGTGCCGCGATCACTTGGGCTAGGTCTTGTGCTGGTCACGAGACTTACTGGACCTTGTCCGCGTGTCACCCGCCATGGATCGGTTTGGCTTGTCGGCCTGTCCGGCCGTGCGTCG
>JAXIVJ010012938.1:0-37500 GCA_036785665.1 Chirona hameri
GTACTGTGTCCTGCCGAAGGGGACTCGATATTGCTGGTCATGACTTCTCCTGGGGCGTTGCGGTAGGATCTGAAGTTTATTTTTGATGTCTGATGCAGAAACCATGTTGTGTATGATCTTGAAGAGCATGATCAACCGTGCCGTCTTCCTCCGTTATTGTAGTGATGTCCATTTAAGATCTCTAAGCATACTGGTGACGCTGCACGTTCTTTGATATTTGCGAAACACAAAGCGTGCGGCCCTGCGCTGAATTGACTCTATTTTGTTGATGCGTTGTTGTGTATACGGGTCCCAAACGGTGCATGCATACTCCAGAACAGGTCTAACGTACGTCTTATACGCAACTTCCTTGATTTTCCTTGAGCTAATCTTCAAATTTCGCTTGAGGAATCCCAATGCTCTGTTCGCCTTCGAGCAGGTGTTGTCTATTTGATTTGTCCAGTTTAGGTCCGTGTTCATCGTAACTCCGAGGTACTTGGCATTGCTGACCTTATCCAAGGTATGTCCATGCAGCACATACCTGCTTCCAAGTGTCTCACTATTGCGTGTCACGGGGAGAAGTGTGCACTTCTTTGGGTGGAACTCCATGTTCCACTTGGTCTCCCACGCGGCAAGCTTATCCAAGTCGTATTGTAGGCATTTCTGATCATCCGCGCACGACACGACATTGTATGCGGCTGTGTCGTCTGCAAACAGCCGTGTGCGGGCCTGCAAGCTCTCCGGCAGGTCGTTGATGTACATAAGGAATAAGCAGGGGCCTAAAACACTTCCCTGGGGCACACCGGACTTCACATTTATGGAGTCAGAACGGTCACCATTCACTACAACCGCCTGGCGTCGTCCCCGAAGGAAGTCGGCTATCCAGTGGTTAATTCTCCCACGGATCCCGTAATGGTTCAGCTTGTGAACCAGAAGGCTGTGGTTGACCTTATCAAATGCTTTGGCAAAGTCTATGATGAGGATGTCCGTTTGGAGACCTCTTGACAGGTTACCGACAAGCTCGTCCGTAAACTCCAGCAGTTGTGTTTCACAGGACCGCTTCTTGCGGAAGCCATGCTGCTGATCGCACAGGATGTTGTTGACTTCTAAGTGATTCATGATGGTGCTGGTGATGATGTGTTCTAGAATTTTGCAGCACACACAGGTAAGTGACACAGGTCGGTAATTGGCTGGATCATGCTGATCACTTTTTTTAAACACTGGTGTTACGTTTGCGTGTTTCCAATCATTAGGCAGAGACCCGTTCCTTAGAGATGAGTTGAAGATGAGCGTGAGGACAGGAGCCAGTTCGTTTGCTAATTCTTTCAAGACACGAGTGCTTATATTATCTGGTCCAGCTGCCTTGGTGGGATTGAGGTTTTCCAGCAGTTTCTTCACTCCTTGAATACTGACAGTGATGTCGCTGATGGTTGGAAATCCGTTTGAGAGAATGACACATTTTTGCCGGAAGTCTTCTCTGGTGTATGTCTTGTCTTCTGTAAATACTGATTGAAATTGCTGGTTCAGTATTTCGGCTTGCCGTTTTGCGTTTGATGGCAGGTGTCCATCGTCTTTCAAAGGCGCAACTCCAATATTGGATGTCTTCAGATGTTTGATGTATGTCCAAAAGCGTTTACTTATCGTTCCCTCTGGTTGATCAGCATCATTAAATATTGAGCTAACATACTTCCAGTAGGCATGCCGTAAACGTCGCTGAACATCCCTCCGTAGTTGTTTGTGGACGTTTCTGAGTTCCTCGGTTCCGCGTTTACGCATTTTCTTGTAAACACGATTTCTTTTGTGAATGAGTTGGCGGAGTTCATGGGAGATCCACGGCTTGCTATCCTTGGTGCGTGCCAGTTTGTGAGTGATGAAACTGGTGATGGCTTCGGAGAGGGTGTCCTTAAACAGTGTCCATAGTTCTTGCACACCGGCGGTATCCTTCAGCGGTTCCATTCTGCCGAGCAGACTGGTAGCGACTCTCCTCAATTCGTCCCAGTTTGCCTTCTTGTACAGTGGGATCATTCTTGGCACTTGTTTGCGTTTCTGTGGATTGATGTTGATCTCACAGTAAACTGCATCATGGTCAGATAAGCCTGGTAGGACCTCCACTCTAGACACTAGTTGGGGACTATTGGTTATAACCAGGTCTAAGGTATTTGTCAGTCGGGTGGGGGACATAACAAGTTGTTCAAACCCATGATCACTCAGCATGTCTATGAAGTCATTATGCAACCGTGGATGAACGGGGTCGGGCTTTAATTTCATCTCTCTCCAGTTCCAGCTCGGGAAGTTCATATCACCTCCAATCAAGATATCAGCGTTGTTAATCGCAGCTGTTCGCGATAGTGAGTCATTGAATCGATCCAGACTTACCGCATCTGCCACATTAGGACGATAGTAAGAACAGACATAAAGTGACCTTCGTCCTCTCAACTTCACTTTTATATATGTATATATGTATATATGTATATATGTATATATGTATATATGTATATATGTATATATGTATATATGTATATATGTGTGTATGTATATATGTATATATGTGTATATGTATATATGTATATATGTATATATGTATATATGTGTATATGTATATATGTATATATGTATATATGTATATATGTATATAGGTATATATGTATATATATATATATATATATATATATATATATATATACATATGTATATATGTATATATGTATATATGTATATATGTATATATATGTATATATATGTATATATGTATATATGTATATATGTGTATATGTGTATGTGTGTATATGTATATATGTATATATGTATATTTGTATATTTGTATATACACATATACACATATACACATATACACATATACACATATACACATATACACATATACACATATACACATATACACATATACACATACACACATACCCACATATACACATACACATATACACATATACACATATACACATATACACATATACACATATACACATACTGTATGATGGTCCCCTTCTCACCAATGTGCGATCGTGAGCGGTTGTTTTCTTCAAAATGCTTGTACTTCCGTTGTGAAAATGTAATGCCGTCGTTATTTAGTGTTTCATCAATGTATACCAGATGATGTAGAAAACTTTAGGTAAAAAATGTATTAGATGTAATAGATGTATTAGATGTAAAAGATGTATTAGGTATAACAGATATATTATATGTAAAAGATGTATTACATGTAAAAGATGCCTTAGATGTAAAAGATGTATTAAATGTAAAAGATATATTAGATGTAAAAGATGTATTACATGTAAAAGATGTATTAGATGTAAAAGATGTATTAGATGTAAAATATGTATTAGGTGTAAAAGAAGTATTACTGACTCATTGAATTGTGTAGGTACTGTGTTTTTGCACCATTGAATGTTAAACTTGAAGCTCCTTAGAAAGTGTCTCATGAGTTTTATAATAATTACTAGTATTGCCGCGAACTAACAAATCAGCCTTGATAATGTCATTGAATTGACGAAACGCGTTGACCTTTATAAATGAATATTTCATACATTATCCTATTCTTTCATTACATGAACATCATCCGAGAACATTCAAATGAAGCAACGAATATTATAAGAAAACTTGAGAGCACCAACAAGAAGCTGATTAACGCCATTTCCGCGGTTGTGTTTAATCGAGAATGTTTACATAATAACCTGCTTCCGACTTTCACTAATATATATATATATATATATATATATATATATATATATATATATATATATATATATATATATATATATATATATATATATATATATATATATATATATATATATATATATATATATATATATATATATATATATATATATATATATATATACGACTTACACGAATATAAAAAAATATGCCGGACGAAATGGTCACGGATCTTCAGACAGGTTAATAATTGTTTCTGTAAAGGCACCAGGCGTGCAGGAAACAATGGCGACTGTGATGATGAGTCCATGTGTGTGATGATGAGTAGGTTAGGTAGGGTCATGCATCTTAGTCCATTTTAAGTGAAGTTCATTTGCTTTAAATTCATTTTAGAAGACGGTTAGCCACACGCCAAGCTCGACTCAAAATCAGTTCCGTGAACATGACTTCCAAGTCTCACCGATTATAAAGCAAAGAAAGGGCGCATAAATTAATAATACATAAACAAGGGTTGTGCTCAAAAGGATGACAGCAGACAGCAGTCTACGGGTCCCGGATGCACACGTCTTTGCATTCCAGTTTCAGTATGCACTAGAAGTCTGATCTTGTAGGTATTACTGGTAGATATAGTTAAAGGAAATAGTTCACCTTGGAACATTTTTTTCCAAACACGATTTGATTATATTTTGAAATACAATATATTTGTATATTGCCAAAAATGTTCATACATCGCGCCGATTCAGGATAGAAGGTCGTAAATTATTCATCTTATCAAAACCATATACATATTCTCTGAGTCAGAGTCCTGACGTCACGCGAATGAACAAAAATTGCTCAGCCAATCAGATTCGAAAGTAGTCGCGTAAGGATATACTCGCATTAGAGAAGTGCCAACCGGCGGCCAGCGGTTCGCTTGCTAGCACCAGCTGCAAGCTGATTGGCTGATAGTATAGTCTCTGCCTGGGCTACCGACAGCACCGCATTCTTTCGTCAGCACCGCATTTCTTCGCCAACAAAAATAAAATATATTCGGCTGGAGAGTCTTTTCAGTCAAGAAAACTTGCATATAGGGGTTTCCCAACATGGGCTACAAAACTGCTATCTCAGTTCAAAACCCATGTTGAAGGTGAACTATTTCCCTCAAGTGTGCGCTCAATTTTCCTATGTATGTATTTCCGTGACGCTTTGTGACCTCGGACATGGTTTTATTCCGTTAGACATAAATATTCCACATCCTTTATGCTTGTTATGTTGTTGTGGTAGGGTCCATCGGGGTATCAGGAAAGAGCGTGACTTAAGCACAAGTACCATCGTTTTTTAAGGGAAAAACGTAGAATCCGGGAACCGTGTCATCATTCCTTTGACAGTGCACCTGGTTTCTCAAAAGGATGTTTACACATTTTGAATGCAGTTTCTATCCAATTATGCTGTGTTCTTCCTCTGATCTTGAACAGTCTCCGGTACGGAGCCTCGTGCACCACATGTGCGCTTCAAGACTGCCTCAGTCACATTAGTAGCGTCACATGGCTTCCAGGAAAAATTCCACAGTCATATGCCTGTTTCGGTGCAGATACATCATGTACGATAGTCATCTTTATATTTAAATAAATAAAGCGATTTGCCGATGGTTTCGTTTTGGTAAGGTTAGAACATGTCCGAAATTCAATACAAATGATTCCTAGTCTACGGATGTTTTTAAATCATATTTATCTATTTAACTTTTATTTCATATTTTATTAAATATTATTTGATTTTAATGTATTATTTAGATTCATATATTATCATGTATTATTATGAAATATACTTTATTATATTATATTTTATATGTTAATGTTTTTCATATCTAAAACAACAGAGAATCTCTTGAAGAACTCGACAATTTTATATGTTCTGCTTTTTTAAGCACTCCACATTGAAGTATTTCCCATCCCAAGTCCTGCACTGCGTCTAACCTTGATCGAGTTGGCCTGTTTGTCGGCTTTTCCGAAGAGGCGGAGGGCGATGACGGCGGCGCCGCGCGCCGCTCTGTAATCCCTCTGGTCTGTGTTGACGACACGGCTCCACATTTTGGCCTCTGACAGAGGTCCGGTGCCGTAACCCGTCTGGTACTGAGGCCGAGCGACCGCACTCATCACCAGCACAGTCATCACGGCAACCTGGGGACCGGGTCAGGTCAGGTCAGGTCATCACCTGCACCGTCATCACCAGCACCGCCAACACGGCACCTGGGGACCGGGTCAGGTCAGGTCAGGTCAGGTCATCACCAGCACCGCCAACACGGCACCTGGGGACCGGGTCAGGTCAGGTCAGGTCAGGTCATCACCAGCACCGTCATCACGGCAACCTGGGGACCGGGTCAGGTCAGGTCAGGTCATCACCAGCACCGTCATCACGGCAACCTGGGGACCGGGCCAGGTCAGGTCAGGTCATGACCAGCACCGTCATCACCAGCAACGCCAACACGGCAACCTGGGAACCGGGTCAGGTCAGGTCAGGTCATCACCAGCACCGCCAACACGGCAACCTGGGGACCGGATCAGGTCAGGTCAGGTCATCACCAGCACCGTCATCACCAGCACCGTCATCACGGCAACCTGGGGACCGGGTCAGGTCAGGTCAGGTCAGGTCATCACCAGCACCGTCATCACGGCAACCTGGGGACCGGGTCAGGTCAGGTCAGGTCATCACCAGCACCGTCATCACGATAACCTGGGGACCGGGCCATGTCAGGTCAGGTCATCACCAGCACCGCCATTACGGCAACCTGGGGACCGGGTCAGGTCAGGTGAGGTCATCACCAGCACCGCCAACACGGCAACCTGGGGACCGGGTCGGGTCAGGTCAGGTCATCACCTGCACCGCCATCACCAGCACCGCCAACACGGCAACCTGGGGACCGGGTCAGGTCAGGTCAGGTCATCACCAGCACCGCCAACACGGCAACCTGGGGACCGGGTCAGGTCAGGTCAGGTCATCACCAGCACCGTCATCACCAGCACCGCCATCACCAGCACCGCCAACACGGCAACCTGGGGACCGGGTCAGGTCAGGTCAGGTCAGGTCATCACCTGCACCGCCAACACGGCACCTGGGGACCGGGTCAGGTCAGGTCAGGTCATCACCAGCACCGCCAACACGGCAGCCTGGGGACCGGGTCAGGTCAGGTCAGGTCATCACCAGCACCGCCATCACGGTAACCTGGGGACCGGTCAGGTCAGGTCAGGTCAGGTCATCACCAGCACCGTCATCACCAGCACCGCCAGCACGGCAACCTGGGGACCGGGTCAGGTCAGGTCAGGTCATCACCAGCACCGTCATCACGGCAACCTGGGGACCGGGTCAGGTCAGGTCAGGTCAGGTCATCACCAGCACCGTCATCACGGCAACCTGGGGACCGGGTCAGGTCAGGTCAGGTCATCACCAGCACCGCCAACACGGCAACCTGGGGACCGGGTCAGGTCAGGTCAGGTCAGGTCATCACCAGCACCGCCAACACGGCAGCCTGGGGACCGGGTCAGGTCAGGTCAGGTCAGGTCATCACCAGCACCGCCATCACGGCAACCTGGGGACCGGGTCAGGTCAGGTCAGGTCAGGTCATCACCAGCACCGTCATCACCAGCACCGCCAGCACGGCAACCTGGGGACCGGGTCAGGTCAGGTCAGGTCATCACCAGCACCGTCATCACGGCAACCTGGGGACCGGGTCAGGTCAGGTCAGGTCATGACCAGCACCGTCATCACCAGCACCGCCAACACGGCAACTTGGGAACCGGGTCAGGTCAGGTCAGGTCATCACCAGCACCGCCAACACCAGCACCGCCAACACGGCAACCTGGGGACCGGGTCAGGTCAGGTGAGGTCATCACCAGCACCGCCACCACGGCAACCTGGGGACCGGATCAGGCCAGGTCAGGTCATCACCAGCACCGCCAACACGGCAACCTGGGACCGGGTCAGGCCAGCATTAATACTGCCAGCACGGCAGCCTGGGAACCGTGGCAGGTGTAGTCAGGTCAGATCAGGTGAGGTTAGGTCAGACCTGATCTGGTCAGGCCAGGTCAGTGTATTCAGGTCCGGTGAAGTCGGGTCAGGTCAGGTTAGGTTAGGTCAGGTGAGGTTAGGTGAGGTTAGGTCAGGTGAGGTGAGGTCAGACCTGATCAGGTCAGGCCAGGTTAGTGTATTCAGGTCCGGTGAAGTCAGGTCAGATCAGGTGAGGTTAGGTTAGGTCAGACCTGATCAGGTCAGGCCTGGTCAGTGTATTCAGGTCCGGTGAAGTCAGGTCAGGTCAGGTTAGGTTAGGTCAGACCTGATCAGGTTAGGCCAGGTTAGTGTATTCAGGTTCGGTGAAGTCAGGTCAGGTCAGGTCAGGTTAGGTCAGGTGAGGTGAGGTTAGGTCAGACCTGATCTGGTCAGGCCAGGTTAGTGTATTCAGGTCCGGTGAAGTCAGGTCAGATCAGGTGAGGTTAGGTTAGGTCAGACCTGATCTGGTCAGGCCTGGTCAGTGTATTCAGGTCCGGTGAAGTCAGGTCAGATCAGGTGAGGTTAGGTCAGACCTGATCTGGTCAGGCCAGGTTAATGTATTCAGGTCCGGTGAAGTCAGGTGAGGTTAGGTCAGGTGAGGTTAGGTCAGGTGAGGTGAGGTTAGGTCAGACCTGATCTGGTCAGGCCAGGTTAGTGTATTCAGGTCCGGTGAAGTCAGGTCAGATCAGGTGAGGTTAGGTCAGACCTGATCTGGTCAGGCCAGGTTAGTGTATTCAGGTCCGGTGAAGTCGGGTCAGGTTAGCCTAGCTCAGCTAAGCGCATCTTATTCTCTGAAATAGTCACGGCGATACCAGCATTCTGCCCAGTCATTTAATTTCAAAACTTGTTTTATAGATTGTTTGAAACGATGTAGCTTTTTAAGGCTCCATATTTGTATTGACCGTGGTAGACCGGCCATGGCGCCACCCACGACGTCACTACCCATACCGTCACTCGAACGTGACACGCTCCGTGAAGGACAGTAATCACGGCGTGACAGCCACGGCGGCCCGCGCCACGACCGACCCTACTGCGCCGTGTCCGTCTCTGGCGAGTCGCGACGAGAGTAGCACGACTGTCTGCCTGCCCGCGGCGGTCGGGGTCACGGTGTGGGGTCACTGGGCTGGTAGTATCTCGACTCGGACTCGACTGAGCGGGGGAGGTGCCTGCCCGCGGCGGTCGGGGTCACGGTGTGGGGTCACTGGGCTGGTGGTATCTCGACTCGGGCTCGACTGATCGAGGGAGCTGCCTTCCCGCGGCGGTCGAGGTCACGGTGTGGGGTCACTGGGATGGTGGTATCTCGACTCGGACTCGAATGAGCGAGGGAGGTGGGATAGTTCTGTTTCATCCCTACAGAGCTTCAGTCTGGAGGTGACTCGACGCTCATCTTGACCCGGCGGGGGTGGACCACTGGCCGAGAGGAGGGGTCAGGGCACAGCGGGACCTGGTTCAGCTGCGGTCGTGGGGCGGGTACAGGCACCCGGTGCGGTCACCACGGGGTGGGTGAGGAGCCCTGCCCGCCCCGCCCTACCCAGCTTCACGGCGTCCCTCAGCCGGCCGGGGCATTGTTAAATGGGCGCCTGCCGGGCCGGCAGGTTCCGGATGGCCTGGCTCCGGCTGGATCTCCCTATCTAATGCATTCTGAAGAAGCTGCTTTTATGTGGCCAGTGACGACGAACAATCACATGAAAATGTGTATTTTGTCCATTCTCAGCATCTGTTGTCTCCATTGTCTCAGGGACATGACGATCGGTGGCGCGCACTGTGCAGCTCTAGTGCCTGCCTCTGAACTTACATCAACTTAACAGAATGAACATGAGCACACGTGTTGTTATAGCGTCATCTGTTTTCAGCAGTCAACAGCAGACGATAGTGTTTACAATGTGTGCATTTGCATCAAATATCACAGCCTGCAGGTCTCTGTAGAGGCTTCGAGACACTGCTGTTGAATCAAAACGGACAAGCTAATGAACCAAAACACATGACTGTTTGAGATGTAATGCTATGGTAATTGGTGAGGGTGCAAGGAGAGTTAGCTGGGTAGAATCTTTTCCGTATTTATTTATCACGCTTTTACAAATATGCATGTCTCTATACAGATGCATGCACATGAAGCTATGCACGAATGCACGGCATGTTCCGCTTAACTTACAGCCAGTAGCACGCCTTTTGGGGGCATGACCGAGCGGGCGCGCTCTGGTAAAGCTAAAACAGGTTTGAAATATGAAACGGTACGGGAGCACACGTGGTAGTAACACATATCCCTTTTAGTCCTTTTAGTCCTTTTAGTCCTCCATAAAAATTGCCAGGCCTCCATGCATGCCAACATAAAAATTAAGTTATATTAAATTGCTCATGATCTCTCTCGAATCCACCAAAAGGGAGTACGTCCTGAGCGCTGTATGCTTCAGCGTATAAATTAATGCTTATATTAATAATGCCATTTTTGATCAAGAATGATTTTGGTTTATTTCGACGTTTGCGTGTGCTGTGGTGCCACCCCTATCAGAACGCACCATACCAAAATCAAAATTGATTTGATGGTCCTATCCAATGGTGAAAACCCAATCTCAATCGGAGTAGTGGTTGCAAAGTTATGAGCTTCCGAAAAGCGTATGTACGGCCGGTTCGGGCCGGTTCGGGCCGGGTCAAATGTAAATCTGTCTAGTAAGTTGACGAGAAACCTCCCAGGCGCCTGGCGCCCGCTCTGTAATGAGTCCTCTGTAATGAGTGCAGAGGACTCTGTAATGAGTCCTCTGTAATGAGTGCAGAGGACTCTGTAATGAGTCCTCTGTAATGAGTGCAGAGGACTCTGTAATGAGTCCACTGTAATGAGTGCAGAGGACTCTGTAATGAGTCCTCTGTAATGAGTGCAGAGGACTCTGTAATGAGTCCTCTGTAATGAGTGCAGAGGACTCTGTAATGAGTCCACTGTAATGAGTGCAGAGGACTCTGTAATGAGTCCTCTGTAATGAGTGCAGAGGACTCTGTAATGAGTCCTCTGTAATGAGTGCAGAGGACTCTGTAATGAGTCCTCTGTAATGAGTGCATAGGACTCTGTAATGAGTCCTCTGTAATGAGTGCAGAGGACTCTGTAATGAGTCCTCTGTAATGAGTGCAGAGGACTGTAATGAGTCCTCTGTAATGAGTGCAGAGGACTCTGTAATGAGTCCACTGTAATGAGTGCAGAGGACTCTGTAATGAGTCCACTGTAATGAGTGCAGAGTCCTCTGTAATGAGTGCAGAGGACTCTGTAATGAGTCCTCTGTAATGAGTGCAGAGGACTCTGTAATGAGTCCTCTGTAATGAGTGCAGAGGACTCTGTAATGAGTCCACTGTAATGAGTGCAGAGGACTCTGTAATGAGTCCTCTGTAATGAGTGCAGAGAACTCTGTAATGAGTCCTCTGTAATGAGTGCAGAGGACTCTGTAATGAGTCCACTGTAATGAGTGCAGAGGACTCTGTAATGAGTCCTCTGTGATGAGTGCAGAGGACTCTGTAATGAGTCCTCTGTAATGAGTGCAGAGGACTCTGTAATGAGTCCACTGTAATGAGTGCAGAGGACTCTGTAATGAGTCCTCTGTAATGAGTGCAGAGGACTCTGTAATGAGTCCTCTGTAATGAGTGCAGAGGACTCTGTAATGAGTCCACTGTAATGAGTGCAGAGGACTCTGTAATGAGTGCAGAGGACTCTGTAATGAGTGCAGAGGACTCTGTAATGAGTCCTCTGTAATGAGTGCAGAGGACTCTGTAATGAGTCATCTGTAATGAGTGCAGAGGACTCTGTAATGAGTCCTCTGTAATGAGTGCAGAGGACTCTGTAATGAGTCCTCTGTAATGAGTGCAGAGGACTCTGTAATGAGTCCTCTGTAATGAGTGCAGAGGACTCTGTAATGAGTCCACTGTAATGAGTGCAGAGGACTCTGTAATGAGTCCTCTGTAATGAGTGCAGAGGACTCTGTAATGAGTCATCTGTAATGAGTGCAGAGGACTCTGTAATGAGTCCTCTGTAATGAGTGCAGAGGACTCTGTAATGAGTCCTCTGTAATGAGTGCAAAGGACTCTGTAATGAGTCCTCTGTAATAAGTGCAGAGGACTCTGTAATGAGTCCTCTGTAATGAGTGCAGAGGACTCTGTAATGAGTCCTCTGTAATGAGTGCAGAGGACTCTGTAATGAGTCCTCTGTAATGAGTGCAGAGGACTCTGTAATGAGTCCTCTGTAATGAGTGCAGAGGACTATGTAATGAGTCCTCTGTAATGAGTGCAGAGGACTCTGTAATGAGTCCTCTGTAATGAGTGCAGAGGACTCTGTAATGAGTCCTCTGTAATGAGTGCAGAGGACTCTGTAATGAGTCCTCTGTAATGAGTGCAGAGGACTCTGTAATGAGTCCTCTGTAATGAGTGCAGAGGACTCTGTAATGAGTCCTCCGTAATGAGTGCAGAGGACTCTGTAATGAGTCCTCTGTAATGAGTGCAGAGGACTCTGTAATGAGTCCTCTGTAATGAGTGCAGAGGACTCTGTAATGAGTCCTCTGTAATGAGTGCAGAGGACTCTGTAATGAGTCCACTGTAATGAGTGCAGAGGACTCTGTAATGAGTGCAGAGGACTCTGTAATGAGTCCTCTGTAATGAGTGCAGAGGACTCTGTAATGAGTCCTCTGTAATGAGTGCAGAGGACTCTGTAATGAGTCCACTGTAATGAGTGCAGAGTCCTCTGTAATGAGTGCAGAGGACTCTGTAATGAGTCCTCTGTAATGAGTGCAGAGGACTCTGTAATGAGTCCACTGTAATGAGTGCAGAGGACTCTGTAATGAGTGCAGAGGACTCTGTAATGAGTCCTCTGTAATGAGTGCAGAGGACTCTGTAATGAGTCCTCTGTAATGAGTGCAGAGGACTCTGTAATGAGTCCACTGTAATGAGTGCAGAGGACTCTGTAATGAGTGCAGAGGACTCTGTAATGAGTCCTCTGTAATGAGTGCAGAGGACTCTGTAATGAGTCCTCTGTAATGAGTGCAGAGGACTCTGTAATGAGTCATCTGTAATGAGTGCAGAGGACTCTATAATGAGTCCTCTGTAATGAGTGCAGAGGACTCTGTAATGAGTCCTCTGTAATGAGTGCAGAGGACTCTGTAATGAGTCCTCTGTAATGAGTGCAGAGGACTGTAATGAGTCCTCTGTAATGAGTGCAGAGGACTCTGTAATGAGTCCTCTGTAATGAGTGCAGAGGACTCTGTAATGAGTCCTCTGTAATGAGTGCATCATCATGCTTCACCGCCGTCGTGCGCGGAAACATCCGTCACGAGCAAGATCCCACAGTTGCACGTGCAGTCGGTAGCTTGTCAGCGTACCGCACAGTATGCACCGCACGAATGCCAGTCATACTACGGATTGTCCACACGAATGCCAGTCATACTACGGATTGTCCAGACGAATGCCAGTCATACTACGGATTGTCCACACGAATGCCAGTCATACTACGGATTGTCCACACGAATGCCAGTCATACTACGGATTGTCCACACGAATGCCAGTCATACTACGGATTGTCCACACGAATGCCAGTCATACTACGGATTGTCCACACGAATGCCAGCCATACTACGGATTGTCCACACGAATGCCAGTCATACTACGGATTGTCCACACGAATGCCAGTCATACTACGGATTGTCCACACGAATGCCAGTCATACTACGGATTGTCCACACGAATGCCAGTCATACTACGGATTGTCCACACGAATGCCAGTCATACTACGGATTGTCCACACGAATGCCAGTCATACTACGGATTGTCCAGACGAATGCCAGTCATACTACGGATTGTCCACACGAATGCCAGTCATACTACGGATTGTCCACACGAATGCCAGTCATACTACGGATTGTCCACACGAATGCCAGTCATACTACGGATTGTCCACACGAATGCCAGTCATACTACGGATTGTCCACACGAATGCCAGTCATACTACGGATTGTCCACACGAATGCCAGTCATACTACGGATTGTCCACACGAATGCCAGTCATACTACGGATTGTCCACACGAATGCCAGTCATACTACGGATTGTCCACACGAATGCCAGTCATACTACGGATTGTCCACACGAATGCCAGTCATACTACGGATTGTCCACACGAATGCCAGTCATACTACGGATTGTCCACACGAATGCCAGTCATACTACGGATTGTCCACACGAATGCCAGTCATACTACGGATTGTCCAGACGAATGCCAGTCATACTACGGATTGTCCACACGAATGCCAGTCATACTACGGATTGTCCACACGAATGCCAGTCATACTACGGATTGTCCACACGAATGCCAGTCATACTACGGATTGTCCACACGAATGCCAGTCATACTACGGATTGTCCACACGAATGCCAGTCATACTACGGATTGTCCACACGAATGCCAGTCATACCACGGATTGTCCACACGAATGCCAGTCATACTACGGATTGTCCACACGAATGCCAGTCATACTACGGATTGTCCACACGAATGCCAGTCATACTACGGATTGTCCACACGAATGCCAGTCATACTACGGATTGTCCACACGAATGCCAGTCATACTACGGATTGTCCACACGAATGCCAGTCATACTACGGATTGTCCACACGAATGCCAGTCATACTACGGATTGTCCACACGAATGCCAGTCATACTACGGATTGTCCACACGAATGCCAGTCATACTACAGATTGTCCACACGAATGCCAGTCATACTACGGATTGTCCACACGAATGCCAGTCATACTACGGATTGTCCACAGGAATGCCAGTCATACTACGGATTGTCCACAGGAATGTCAGTCATACTACGGATTGTCCACACGAATGCCAGTCATACTACGGATTGTCCACACGAATGCCAGTCATACTACGGATTGTCCACACGAATGCCAGTCATACTACGGATTGTCCACACGAATGCCAGTCATACTACGGATTGTCCACACGACTACCAGTCATACTACGGATTGTCCACACGAATGCCAGTCATACTACGGATTGTCCACACGAATGCCAGTCATACTACGGATTGTCCACACGAATGCCAGTCATACTACGGATTGTCCACACGAATGCCAGTCATACTACGGATTGTCCACACGAATGCCAGTCATACTACGGATTGTCCACACGAATGCCAGTCATACTACGGATTGTCCAGACGAATGCCAGTCATACTACGGATTGTCCACACGAATGCCAGTCATACTACGGATTGTCCACACGAATGCCAGTCATACTACGGATTGTCCGCACGAATGCCAGTCGTACTACGGATTGTCCACACGAATGCCAGTCATACTACGGATTGTCCACACGAATGCCAGTCATACTACGGATTGTCCACACGAATGCCAGTCATACTACGGATTGTCCGCACGAATGCCAGTCATACTACGGATTGTCCACACGAATGCCAGTCATACTACGGATTGTCCACACGAATGCCAGTCATACTACGGATTGTCCAGACGAATGCCAGTCATACTACGGATTGGCCACACGAATGCCAGTCATACTACGGATTGTCCACACGAATGCCAGTCATACTACGGATTGTCCACACGAATGCCAGTCATACTACGGATTGTCCGCACGAATGCCAGTCATACTACGGATTGTCCACACGAATGCCAGTCATACTACGGATTGTCCGCACGAATGCCAGTCATACTACGGATTGTCCGCACGAATGCCAGTCATACTACGGATTGTCCGCACGAATGCCAGTCATACTACGGATTGTCCGCACGTCATACTACGGATTGTCCACACGAATGCCAGTCATACTACGGATTGTCCAGACGAATGCCAGTCATACTACGGATTGTCCACAGGAATGCCAGTCATACTACGGATTGTCCACACGAATGCCAGTCATACTACGGATTGTCCGCACGGATGCCAGTCATACTACGGATTGTCCACACGAATGCCAGTCATACTACGGATTGTCCACACGAATGCCAGTCATACTACGGATTGTTCTCCACTTGCCTCTCCACCGGACCATCAAAGACATTAGACGTTCCACTCGGACCCATGTGAAAGCTATTTGTTCGGGAGATCGTTTGACGCTGTTATTTCAGCATGCACGGGTGGGTACGATGGAAAGGTGCAGGCTGGAGCGTGAGTATCACGGCAAATGCAATGTTCATGGTGGAGGTGTTCTGTGTGATCATATGTCCATAGCCGTAAGGAGTTTTTGCATTTAATTTGTTTAATGGACGTAATTTGGAAAGAAGTCCTGCATTGTTAAATTATTGGCATGCCTACTGCTATTAACTCCAAAGTAACCTCGTATTTTAGTTAGATGTTGAATGCTATGGTACCTATTTTAATGAAGAATGGTTAAAATGCACTTTTATCGGGTTATTTTAACCCTTTCTCTTTTAACTTCAGTTGCGTCACTTAGAAAGTATAGTCCTACCCGTACACCTGCGTCACTTAGAAGGTATAGTCCTACCCGTACACCTGCGTCATTTAGAAGGTATAGTCCTATTCGTACACCTGCGTCATTTAGAAGGTGTCGTCCTACCCGTACACCTGCGTCATTTAGAAGTTATCGTCCTATTCGTACACCTGCGTCGCCCAGAAGTTATCGTCCTATTCGTACACCTGCGTCATTTAGAAGGTGTCGTCCTACCCGTACACCTGCGTCATTTAGAAGGTGTCGTCCTACCCGTACACCTGCGTCATTTAGAAGTTATCGTCCTATTCGTACACCTGCGTCACTCAGAAGTTATCGTCCTATTCGTACACCTGCGTCATTTAGAAGGTGTCGTCCTATTCGTACACCTGCGTCACTTAGAAAGTGTCGTCCTACCCGTACACCTGCGTCATTTAGAAGGTGTCGTCCTACCCGTACACCTCAATAGACACAATATTACTGGGAATTGGCATGTATACGATGCTTCACTGCACAATTATCGGGTACCGCCAAATGACCCTGCCATACTTGGGCAACCGTTTAACTGCAGAGTTGATCACAATGCGGAACTGAAGTCACATGTTTCCTAGCACTATTTTATTTGTTGTATTAATACATGTCACCAACGGGCGAAGGACGCCCACCAACAGGTACCGTCTTGGGATAAAGTATCAACAGGTTTTACTAACGAATGGTGTTACAATTTATTTCTGAGAATACCAGAACATCCGATGATCAATGCAGAGAAAGTGAAAATGATAAACTTTTATACCACCTTAATGCTCTTGACAATAGTAATAATTGTCAAGAGCAAACCACAACTCTAGGCAAATGCGTAGTAAATCCGTATCCGCGTTAAAAGCAACTTGTTGGTTCTGTTTTTTGCAAGATTGGGAGCATTTTTGCTGTAATTGATCTTCTTGCAAACTCTTCACATAAGCACTTCATGTGGCTATGCGTGACGAAATGTATCTATTCTTCATTTCCCAAAGAAGTTATTCACCACGTAGCTGTACGCACAACATAGTGCAATAATATTACCTACGTTAGCCGCGAGCCGTCACATACTCGAAACATATGTACCAATGGCTTGATTACGATTACAGTCCCTTGTTGTGCTTTTGATGTCACGCGATGTCTATAATCGTTACTCTTCTAAAGATCATGCACATCCTACGAAAAATACCTCTCGATTACATTTGGTAGAGGTATAGGCGCAATCCAGTTAGTTTTAATCATGGACGCGGTTAAACATATAGTTGCTTATGCTTAAGGGACATTCCCACCTTAACATTAGTTTTGAGTTGAGATAGCCATGTTGTTGAATTTTCTTTGAAATTAAGTAGGGTAGCAGTTAAAACAACCACATAGGTTTATTCGAAAAGAAATTCGAGCTTGGTCTTGACAATTGTAACAAATAAACCCCACGTGTATTTGAATAGGGGTTTAAAGCCGATGACGTCGTCTCTTTTTACCCAATGGTGATGATAGTCGACTTGTTTTAAGGTAAACATTGGAGATATTTACGCGTTTCGTTTCTCGATCGCTGGGTGTATTATATTTACCGTGGGTTATATCAGGATAACTAGACTTCTATAAAGTGAAACTCTAATGCAATTTTCAAACGATGCCAAGAATTCGATGTGTGGTATGTGGAGCTTTCAGTGACAAGACTTCGGTGTTCAAGTGAGTGCGACACAGTTTACCTGGTACCTACGTATGCGGTATAATAGGTACCTACGTCCAACAGCCAATTGGTACTGATTCCCTGTTATAAAATAGATGATTATGTTGTGGTACTTGTTTTGAAAATCACATCAAGAGCACGGGGTGGAGAATCGCACAATATTTGCTTGTATTTGAATCGCCAGAATTGTCTGACAAAAATTGTGCCAAACTCTGGCAGCGTAAAGGATTTATCTATAGCTCTATTTAGCTCAATAATGACGTCATCAACCCAAATTTTAAAAACTGAATTATTATAAATTGAGTGAAGTTTTCGAGAACAAAAATATCACCATCGTTTTCAGCAGCACTTACTTCATATTTTCGGGTACAACCGGCGTATATTTGACAACTTTCAGAAAGGTGGCATTGTCCCTTTAAACACGCCCAATTAAAGTTTGTTTTTCAACGTCGCGGACTAAAAATGCATAGAAAAGGTTCCCTCAGTGAACCCTAGGTGTTACCACATGCTCCTTCGTATCCTGAATTAGTGAAGAGCAGAAGTAAACAAAAGCTAATCAATAAAAGCTAATAACTCTTAAGCTAATAAATGTGCATACATACATTGAACAAAATAAAGCAGTATCGATCGATTTAGGCCTTTGCCATCTTCGCTGAGTTTCCTCATAGGTACTTAGTAAGAGCAGGGGAGAGCGGGGCAAAACGGACACCATAACTGTTTTGTTTTAATACGGAGCGTTGATCAGTTGCCCCAGAAAATCCGCAACTCTGTAATTTTGAAGGCTGTTCAATTGTCCATCTCTGGTAGAATCGATACCTCCATTATCATTGATGCAAGGATATGACGTGGAAAAACATAACACGGTGTTTTTTGTCCATTTTGCCCCATGCTTGGGGCAAAACGGACCACCTTTCGGGGCAAAATGAATACAATGACCCTATTTCCATGAGCAGTTTAAACTGGTTTAAACCCTACCTTAACCTTTAAAACCTTTAAAACCTACCTTAACCCAGCTTAAAACGGATGAGTTGGTTTCCGGCCATGTATAAGTGGGCATATCTCGCCAGCAATCATCGAGTAGGAGAGGAAGCGTAAGATTGTGGCAGGCTGGCGAGATATGCCCATTGTCCACTTACATGGCCGGAAACCAACTAATCCGTGTTTAGCTATCCGTTTTAAACCAGTTTAAAACGGATGCCCATGGAAATAGGGTCAATGACGGATAACTAATTTTGTGTTTCCGATCATTCTTCATATCCTTTTTTGATTGAGGAGGTCTTTCGCCATTCATACATATCAGTGCCTTCCTATCGGAATTTTCATTTCAAATTGTTATTCCCTGTTTTGGATCAAGCGTGCTGCTAGAAGGGGGAGCAAATGGTTGATTTCTATTCACACCTTTAATTTTGTATCCTCAATTATCATCCAACGCCAACAAATGGCTACATCTGCGTTTCCTTGGGTGTGAAAGGACAACAAAATACGAACCTGGGCGGGATTCGCTGTGTTATTGAAATCGCATGTCCACTTTTCGAGTCGCTCTCCACTGTTCTCTTGAAAAGTCGGGACCCCAAAATCTTTTGACTATGCCTCCACTGTCAAAAAGATCATACTAGTGGCCAATTTTAAGTCAAACATCCTCACTCTATCCAGCTTCAGGTTCTAGCAAAACGGACCACTTTGTGACCGCATTGCCCCGAGTGCTCATTTTGCCCCAGCCATTTTGCTCCATGGGCACTATTGTGACAAAATTACTGGGCCTGGAAATCTGCCAATGCTCACTGAGAGCCTTTATGTGCCGACCATCGAAAAACAACAAGTTGGCAAATTTGATTCTCCTTGTCTTTTGAATAAATTACCTTTGCAAACCGGTAAACATAATAATATTAATATATGCGCGCTTTCCTCACCTCTTATTTGATGATGACTTTCCACAGAGAGGATTAGTTCACAGCATTTTGGTACACTTCGGATGAGGCTCAAGTTTCACTCCATGATTGTAAATAGGCCCAGTTATAACATGCAGAAAGAGCGGGGTGTCCGTTTTACCCGGGTACCTTATTTTACCCCACTCTCCCCTACTCAGCGAATCGATATCCACTATTTTATTTCGTCTAAAATATATATTTTAGCATGATGATCTGTTGTTATGACTGTTTCCTTATTTACAATAGCAATAAGCCTCAAAGCAATGTCTTTCCATTTTGTGAACTAGTTACACGATTCTCGTTCGTCTTCGCTACGACGAACAGCAGGTACAACTTCGCTACGACGAACGTCGAACAGCAGGTGTTTACAACTTAATATACAATAATCAATATCCTCGATACGTGTTTGTCTACATGGAGGGAAAGCCTTCCAGTCAATTTTTCCGTAGCTATGTTAAAACAATTGTGAGCGGTGTTTCCTCATTCGATTTGCCCTGTAATCGAGTACGGAACGCAGGTCATGTGAACGATATTTGGCTATTCCAGGTTAAAAAGTGTTCAGTGACATTCACTCAGAAACACTTTTTCGATTTTGTGTTGAATGCTCTTCCCTGAGAAACCCGCACGGTTTCCATTTCGAGACCTTTCAGTGGGTGGTCTTGTCTGAGAAATATGAATGGTCGCCGCGTTGGCTTTTGAGAGTAAATATGTCTCCAGCTGACCATTTTATGTCTCTGAGACCATCAGGCAGTCAACGAATAAGAAAAGTCTGTCGCGATCGAGGATCGAACCCGCGGGATGTTGTTACAGTCAGCTGTTGAGAACAGTGGATGGTCTCCTGAGAGAATCTTGAAATTGAATTAATTCCATGCAGATGGCGCCATCATAGCACTGCAGGTGTCGCTGTAATCGCACCGACTGAAACCGACTTTTATTCAAATAAATACCGAATAACTATTATTGTTCCGATTGGTTTGATTTGTAAATATTACTTTCATACCATCATTTGTTAACCAAACAATATTTATACACGGAAAGTCGGTAAGCATCAACCTCACCCAGCAATTGCCTTGGTTGGAACCGTCTTTTTGCCTATTCTCGTACAAGCTAAGCTGTGGATCAGTGGTAGCTAGTGTGCAGTGTCCCCGGTTCAATCCCGGCCAGCGCCGCGACTTTTTCAGGCATTCTCAAGCAAGACTAAATTGATCACGCTGAGAACCTTGACAAAAAAGATAATCTTGAGACCAAAAGACCCCATCGAAAGTTCTCGTAAAATGAGACTAAATCTCTGCAGAGACTAAATCGACTCCTGTATGGTCTTGAGAACTTCCAAGAGTCTCCGATGTCTGCCAGTGTATAGAGGTACCTCCACAATGTCATCAATATAATTCTTATAATACGGTTTGCACTGTTCAGTGTTCACTACCTCACGACTGTCACTGTTTCACGAATTGCCTGACATTTTGTGTTGCAAGCTAGAACAAATGTTCCAGGAATAGTACCCAATTTCTTGCTCCGTGTTATGGCTTTCCTCTGTGCAGCAACAACAATATGACTCACCAGCACGGCTTGGCTCCAGGTGGTCATGGCTGCAGACCGTAGGTGTATCGCTCTCAGCGCTCGGCTCCGCCTGCCTCTCTCGGAGGTGTCTCACTGCGGTATGAGAGCTGACGCCGAGCTGCGACAGCCGTCACCTTACCCTGGCCGTCACCACCGCCGACCCCGACCGGCCGCCGGCCACGCCCTGCACCCTGTTCCCACCGGACCCCACCACCGGACCCCGCCCCGCCGGCCCCTCGCCCCCGCCAGCCCCCGCCGCCGGCCCCTCCCGTCCTCGTGACGGCCTAGCACGGCCACAGACAGGCGCGCCAATCTACCGTGCCCTGAGGCGGAACCCCGGCGGCCACAGACAGGCGCGCCTATCTACCGTGCCCTGAGGCGGAACCCCGGCGGCCACAGACAGGCGCGCCTATATACCGTGCCCTGAGGCGGAACCCCGGCGGCCACAGACAGGCGCGCCTATATACCGTGCCCTGAGGCGGAACCCCGGCGACAACAGACAGGCGCGCCTATCTACCGTGCCCTGAGGCGGAACCCCGGCGGCCACAGACAGGCGCGCCTATATACCGTGCCCTGAGGCGCAACCCCGGCGGCCACAGACAGGCGCGCCTATATACCGTGCCCTGAGGCGCAACCCCGGTGGCCACAGACAGGCCACAGGCGTATATCTACCGTCTATCTACCGTCTATCTACCGTCTATCTACCGTCTATCTACCGTCTATCTACCGTCTATCTACCGTCTATCTACTGCCTATCTACCGTCTATCTACCGTCTATCTACCGTCTATCTACCGTCTATCTACCGTCTATCTACCGTCTATCTACCGTCTATCTACTGCCTATATACCGTCTATCTACCGTCTATCTACCGTATATCTACCGTCTATCTACCGTCTATCTACCGTCTATCTACCGCCTATCTACCGTCTATCTACCGTGCCCTGAGGCGGAACCCCGGCGGCCACAGACAGGCGTCGATGAATATTTAATAGTTATGTAGGCATTTTAAACTATGATGTATATTTCATGTAGGTATACATGTCATTTTCAAACAAATCTGGAAATGCAGCCAGCACACTGGTCCATTCTGGCTGTAATCTGTCAACAAAATTAACCCTCTCTTGACTGGGGTCTCAGCCGAACGCCATTGACGGGGAGGGGGTCTTCCGAACCAATGATCGCAGCGAGATGCGCAAGGCGGCATTCGAAAGCTCTCAATAAAACACATCTAAAGCATACTATAAAGGTTTACATTGAGGTCCCATGTCAGGTCACGGTCAGGTCAAAGGTCAAAATCGAGGTATTTGAGTGTATGGGACATAGGTATGTACTTTTCATCCAAAGCCTTCGATTGCGACCATGATCACTCAAAGTGCTCTCAAAGGTATATTACACATCCCGCATGATCTAAAGTAAGATTGTTGGCAAAAGTCAAGGTCAATGTCAATGTCACAGAAGGTCACCATGTGCAAAATATCTACGAAAGTCATGCGACATATGTTTTATGGGTTATTGTACACGTATAATTCGATAGTGATAGTCATTTTACCACCTAATTTCATTTAAGAGAAGTTAGTGCCAAACTCAGGTCAAGGTCAGGTCACATAAGGTCAAAATTTGAAATTGATAAATATAAATAAAAAACATGTTTTTTATAGTTTTGCCTCATAAATGCATCGGTGACGTTCATGTATTCACAGCTGGTCATAAAAACGTCATGAGCCACCCATACCTTAGCAGCCACTATTTTTGACTGATTTTACTTTAGAAGTCAGCAAAAATAGTGATATTATTTTCAAATTGTGTTAGGAATTGCCAATGTATTTCTCTAATATATTTCACGTTTTTTTAATATCTTTGAAAAAATTGCATTTGTGGGCATTTAAACAGTTTTTTTTTAAATTGGGGGTCGAAAACCAAAGTTTCAAAACTCCGAGATAGCCATTTTGTAGTCCTTGCCATTTTCTTTATCTTTTAAGGTTTTTGATTGAATTTTCTCAAAATATGACCTTTGTACGGTTTGTTAAATTTTAGCTGATTTTGTCATCAAACTCGTGCGTAGTGACGTCACTAAATACGCTATATCTCAAATATTTTTCCCAACGAAATTGCTTCATTTGTGCACAGAAGAAGTAAAATTGATGTCAGAAAAAGTACTTAAAGTTTAACGTTGATAGCGCTATTGTTGTTTTTAGCTATTGCTAAAGTTCGTCGGGGACTGGGGGTCGTTAACCGCCCCCAGTCAATGGTGGGTTAATAACAATGTATAATTTGGCTGTTTATCAATCATCTCAACATAATTGTTTGAATGCAAAACTATTTATTTTATTAATATTACAGCCCGTTGGAACGATATCAATGGACTATGGAAAAACCAGAGGAAGTATGACTGTTCGTGGACAAGAACAGGTGAAATTAAAATAAGTCATCTTAAGCCGCCCCCCCCCCCCAGTCAAATTTCCTTAGACAAGTCCCAGGCGCTCAGAATGAGTTTTTAAGTTTTTGGAGTGATCAGAGCGTGCTTTCGAACAGTGGCGCACGCAGGATTCCATTTCGGGGGGTCAGAGCCATAAAAGCGGGCCCCCTTGTGTGCGGGCCCCCACCCGATTTTTAAAAGAAAACTTCGCGGATTTCGGTCATTTTTTTAGCGGGCCCCCTACAGCATGGGATCTGAGACATATTATCATTGTCTTATCAATTTCGTGTAAGGTGACTGTGTGTGCTACTGATGTGCGAATTTTAGGTGCGTGTGCTACTGATGTGCTGTAAAACTGTCGAAAGTTGACCAAATGAGGTCAATGACAACACGCAGTAGTGGTGACTGGTGAACGGATACGGTATTTTCGTACCAGGTATGGTATGTGTGATCAGTTGGTGCGATACATGGCTGATTTGTACTGTCTTTACGACATACAGCATCGCAACGAATGTGGAGACGGTCTCGCGCATGACTTAGGAAGGTATAATCAACGGATCCAGGGCCTGGTGTCAACCAGTTGCTGCATACCTGTCTGGAAGCTGCGCACAGGCTTTCTGGAGTTTGGTCAAAATGAGAGAAGCACGGGGAACCAGGGGCGTAGCCAGGATTTCGGCCAGGGGGGGGGCAAACGGGATCAGAGGGGCCCTCGTAGCGAATTGGGGGCCCACACACTGGCGGGTTCGAGTTTGGGGGTAAAAATTGATATCCCATCAAACCCATCAAACCGCCTGAAATCAGCACAAAATGTACACATTTCCTGATAAGAAAATCTAAGCAACTTTATCTAAGGAAGTTTGTTTTAAATCAGCTATCAATGCATAAGCAAGCGAAATCCGATGAGTTTTCAGAAATGTGTGAGACTTTTTGGGATTCCCCCCTAAAAAAACTTGGCAGATCCAGGGGAAAAGGGGCCATAGCAGCCGTCAAACCGCCTGAAATCAGCACAAAATGTACACATTTCCTGATAAGAAAATCTAAGCAACTTTATCTAAGGAAAGTTTGTTTTAAATCAGCTATCAATGCATAAGCAAGCAAAATCTGATGAGTTTTCAGAAATGTGAGACTTTGGGATTCCCCCTAAAAAACTTCCGTGCATTCCCCTCCCCCCCCCCCCCCCCCCACCACCACCACCCATCCCAAACGTCTTCGACCCCAAACGTCCAGACCCCAATACATTTTGTCCTAACGTCACAATAACTGCACGCGCATCCACATGAGGGCTTGCGCTGTTATTGTAGCTCGTTGGCTATGCTACCAAATGCTGCCATATTTAGGGAAATAGGAGGTCGGACAGATCATTTTGTAACCAACGCTTAAAAGTCGATAACATTAACTCGGTAGGCCTGAGGCAGGCACGTAGCCAAGGGGGGGGGGGCGGGGGGAGGCTACCCCCCCCCCCCCCCCCCCGCCCTGGAGGCCCGGCGGGCCCTTTTCGGGCGCGCAGCGCGCAGCGCACCAAAAAGGGCCGACGAGACCACGCTCATGGACTACGCGAAGCGTGGTCTTTAAGAGTTTAGAGCATTTCAGAGGTTCTTTAGGGACACCAGGGCCCTTTCTGAAAGACCAGAGGGCCCTTGGATGTTCAGCAGAGCCCTGTACATGTCAGAAGGGCACCTGGACAAGCCGAAAGGGCCCCTGAGCGGGTCAAAGGGCCCCTGAACACGTCGAATGAGCACCGAGCCAGCACAGAGGGACCCCTGGGAAAGTCGGAGAGGCCCCTGAGCATGTCGGCAGGGCGACAAAGCAGCCAGTGCAGTCCCTTGCCAGGTCTTAAGGACCCCCTGAACAGGCTGGAGGGCCCCTGGACAGACCAGCACCAGAGGGCCTCTGGGAAGTTAAAAGGGCCCCTGCGCATGTCAGAGGGCCCCTGACCAGACCAAAAGGGCCCCTGAACATGCCGAATGGGCTCCTAGTCAGCACGGAGGGGCCCCAGGGCAGGTCGAAAGGCCTCTGAGCATGTTGACAAGGCGACAAAACAGAAAGCGCAGTCTCTTGCCAGGTTGGAAGGGCCCCTTAGAAGGCTGGAGGGCTCCTGGGCAGACCAGAGGGCCCTTGTGAAGTTCAAAGGGCCCCTGTGCATGTCAAAGGGGCCCCTGACCAGACCGAAAGGGTCCCTGAGCAGGTCAGATGGCCCCTGATTACGTCGAATGGGCCTCTGGCCAGCACAGAAGGACCCCTGGGCAGGTCGGAGAGGCCCCTGAGGATGTCGGCAGGGTGAAAAAGCAGCCAGTGCAGTCCCTGGCCAGCTCGGAAGGGCCCCTGAGCAGGCTGGAGGGCCCCTGGACAGACCAGAGGGCCCCTGGACAGATCAGAGGGCCCCTGAAAAGTTGAACCTCACAAAATAAAGTGGCCGAAATCCGTAGAGTTTTTCATATCCTTTTTTGGGGGGGTTAACGCTCGGGAAGGGGCCCTTTCGAGGCGCCGCCCCCCCCCCCCCCCCCCCCCCACCCCCCACACCCCTGGACGAAATCCTGGCTACGTGCCTGGCCTGAGGGGCCCTCGAAATGCCTGAGGGCCCTCGAAATGCCTGAGGGGCCCCTCGAAATGTCTGAGGGGCCCTCGAAAGGAATTGGAGGCCCTGGGAAGGCCTGAGGGGCCTCGAAATAAATACCAGCTCTAAATGCCGTTATTTATTCGTGTTAGATTTGTTCGTGGACGTTCTTTATGCGACATAAGGCGTTTTGCGGGCACCTGACACCATCCAAAACACTAGGGCCTTCGGCCCCAGGGGGCCCTCGCTCGGTCGCCAGAGGGGCCTGCCTGACCTCCAGGGGGGGGCATGGCCCCTTTGCCCCCCCCCCCCCCCCCCCCCCCCCCCTTGGCTACGCCACTGCGGGGAACAGATCGCGTCAAAAATTGCGAACGTCGTAATAACTAGGTGCTATTTTTTCGGGAGATCTCCTACCCATTGTCTTCGGTGAGCTTGGGTACTCAAAATCATCGGTCCCTAGGTACATCTCTAGTATTGACGATGAAACGTAACATGTGCCAAATAGCGAAGCATTTTATTTCATCAGTGTAGTTGAGCGTTACAATATTATTTGGCTACGCCCATAGATGTTTGAGATGCTTATGCGCAAATTGTAGTGTAGATAGAAACCGCGTTTACACGGGACTTTATATTCTCTAGGCATGAATTAATTATCTCTTCGAAATTGAGGCAATTTTAGAAAATGGACAACATTTTGGCGCTGTTTTCCTTTCTAACCTCCCAGATTCATGTCCTCCACAGGTTTAAAGTACCAGCCTTTGGACGTCAAAGTCCCGTATAAACTATGTTAGGCTACGTTCTCCAACAGAATAGGAATTAACCCTGGAGGCGCTCCTGGCCGGCGCGCGGGCTACAGTTTTTTTCACCCCCCTTGTTTTTTTTATCGCCATAATCAGAAAACGCATATAGATATTGACTTGAAACTTTCAGCAACTTAAAATGAATAGTAAAATGAATAGCTAAGCCACGTTTTGGCAAAAAAATTGGGTCCCGAACAGGTCAGGTCAGGTCACCAGGTCAGGTCAAATGGCATGACTACCAAACAACTTCTTGGTAGCACCGCCGCGCCGGCACAGTGGTTAATCGAGCGACATGAAACTCATGACACGTCATGAGGTCATTAGGGACTACAATTATCTCGGATTGTATATATCGGTGACCTAAGGTCAAGTTATATCGTGAACTTTTCAATGTAACTCTACGGAGAAAAACAAAACGCATATTTCTCAGTTGTAAAGGGATACATTTAGTTAATGTTTGCTCTAGCCACTAGTTTTGGCCAGAGACTAGACTTGACCGGGCCCCATATCACCCCTCTGCCAGCACCGGGGCCCTGCCTTGATCGGGCCCCTACCAGGAACGGGCCCGTCTAAAAAAAATGCAATGGCGGGGCCCTGTTGTGACCGGGCCCTCGTCCTGACCGGGATCCGTATCACGCCTTTGTCAGCACCGGGCCCCTACCTCGATCGGGCCTGACCAAGACCAGGCCCCTACCAGAAACAGTCCCGTATCAAGAATATGCAAGGACCGGGCCCTGTTGTGACCGGCCCTCATCCTGACCGGGCCCCATATCACGCGGCAAGCCTCTGCCAGCACCGGGCCCCTGCCTCGATCGGACCCCTACCAGGAACGGGCGCCTATCAGGAGGGGTCGTATCAAATAATTTTCAAGGAGCGCGCCCTGTTGTGACCGAGCCCTTGTCCTGACCGGGGCCCCATATCACGCCTTTGCCAGCACTGGGCCCCTACCTCGATCGGACCTGACCAAAACCGGACCCCCTACCAGAAACGGGCCCGTATCAAAGAAAATGCAAAGACCGGGCACTGTTGTGACCGGGCATTCGTTTTGACCGGGCCCCATATCACGTCTTTGCCAGCACCGGGCCCTGCCTCGATCGGGCCTGATCAAGATCGGGCCCCTACTAGGAACGGGCCCGTGTCACCAGAACGTGACCGTATCAATAATTTCTAAGGACCGAGGCCCTGTTGTGACGGCCGACGGGGCCCTCATCCTGACCGGGCCTCAATATCACGCCTTTGCTAGCACCGGGCTGCCTCCTCGATCGGGCCTGACCAAACCGGGCCCCTACCAGGAGCGGGCCCGTATCAAGAATATACAAGAACTGGATCCTGTTGTGACCGGGCTCTCGTCCTGACCGGGCCCCATATCACGCCTTTGCCAGCACCGGGCCCCTGCCTCGATCGGGCCTGACCAAGACCGGGCCCCTACCAGGAACGGGCCCGTATCAATAATTGCAAGGACCGGGCCCTCGACCTGACCGGGCCCTATATCACACCTCTGCCAGCAACGGGCCCTGTCTTGATCGGGCCCTACCAGGAACGGGCCCCTGTCAGGAAGGGGCCCGTATCAAATAATTTGCACGGAGAGGGCCCTGTTGTGTCCGGGCCCTCGTCCTGACCGGACCCCATGGCCATATCACGCTTTTGCCAGCACCGGGCCCCTGCCTCGATCAGGCCTTACCAAGACCGGACCCTGCCAGGTATGGGTCAGAATACGGGTCCTTTTTATGCGGGCCCCCCTCAGAAATTTCGGGGGGTCAGCTGACCCCTTTGACCCCTGCCCCCCCCCCCCCCCACCCCCCCCCTGCGTGCGCCACTGCTTTCGAATCTGAGAGGGTGCTTTTGAATGAGGCAATGAAGGGGTACACTTTGGGCTCAGGGGGTGCTCGAGCAACCACAAAACCCCCTAAATTTCCACTTATGCCTCCAAGATTACACGGTCCCACTATTATAGGCCGCATGGCTCATTGTTTTACGAGGTCAGGTACAAGAAACTTCCAAACGTCATGTGACATGTCATGTGACATGTCATGTGATGAATTAATCTCGTGTTTTATTGTTGCAGCAAGTGATTTATGAAGTTATACAGTACAGTAACAATAATAATAACGGTAACGGTGACAGCGATGGGCATTGGACTGGACGTCGGCCACGGGGGGGGGGCGGGGCTGGTGCTGGCGCCCCAAGGATCGCTCCGGCACCTCAGATTAGCAGGATGTTAAGTCACAATTGATAGTGCAAGGTGCTTGGTCCGTCGTGACATGCTGTTTAAACCGCGAGCAAAATATATGTTGTGCCTCATAAAGCACGCTGGAGAGTCGATAAGAGTCTTCCTATCACCAGTGTGCCTCATAAGCACGCTGGAGAGTCGATAAGAGTATTCCTATCGCCAGTGTGCCTCATAAAGCACGCTGGAGAGTCCGATAAGAGTCTTCCTATCGCCAGTGTGCCTCATAAAGCACGCTGGAGAGTCGATAAGAGTCTTCCTATCGCCAGTGTGCCTCATAAAGCACGCTGGAGAGTCGATAAGAGTCTTCCTATCACCAGTGTGCCTCATAAAGCACGCTGGAGAGTCGATAAGAGTCTTCCTATCACCAGTGTGCCTCATAAAGCACGCTGGAGGGTCGATAAGAGTCCTTCCTATCGCCAGTGTGCCTCATAAAGCACGCTGGAGAGTCGATAAGAGTCTTCCTATCGCCAGTGTGCCTCATAAAGCACGCTGGAGAGTCGATAAGAGTCTTCCTATCACCAGGTGTGCCTCATAAAGCACGCTGGAGAGTCGATAAGAGTCTTCCTATCACCAGTGTGCCTCATAAAGCACGCTGGAGGGTCGATAAGAGTCTTCCTAATCGCAGTGTGCCTCATAAAGCACGCTGGAGAGTCGATAAGAGTATTCCTATCGCCAGGTGCTCCTTGTACTTTATTCACCTATAATCAGAGGCAGATCTAGCCGTGGGTTGGGGGGGGGGGTGGGGGCTAAATCCAGTGGCGTATTTCCAAAAAGTTGTTGAACGCGGGGGGGGGGGGGGGGTAGGCAGGGCGTGGCCGAAGTTTTTGAGTGAGGGGTCGGCTAATATGACGGAACAAATGTAACCCCATTTGTATGCGTATACCTTTGCAGCATTTTTAATGTGGTTTTCATGTTATAGTAGGTACTTGTTATTTAGCGCCGCGAAGCGGCGCATTAACTTCAAGCGGGCTACATGTTTAGCTAGTCTGCGAGTCCGAAAAAAGCGACGCGAACGCAAAGACGCGGACATCGGCTCCCGGAAGCTGCTCCGGCGGTGCCAACTTGCTGGACCGAAGAGCCTAATAGTGGAACCAGGCCAGGACCATCTCCCCAAGCCATCTCGCCCCAGGCTCCTCCAGATCCACGGGGACCATTTATGCGCGAAAAAGCCGTTCTGCCTATTGCTGCTTTCAAATCGTTTGCCTTATTACCAGTTGTTTATTACAGTTCGGTACATATATAATGTATACAGTTATTATCTCGGCATTTAGAGGGCCCTGTCGACCTGTAGAGGGCTCTCTTCCAGCCTTTAGGGGCCCTGTCGATCTGCAGAGTGCCCCAGCCAATCTATAGAGGGCTCTCTGCCGGCATTTAGAGGAGGGCCCTGTCGACTTGGTAGAGAGTCCTGCCGACCTGTAGACGGCCCTCTTCCAGCCCTTTTGATCTGCAGAATGTCCCAGCCAATCTGTAGAGGGCCCTCTACTGGCCTTTATAGGGCCCTGCCGATCTGTAGTTAGCCCTCTGTCGTCCCTTTAGAGGGCCCCTGCCGATCTGCAGATGGCCATCTGCCGGCCTTTAGAGGCCTCTGCCGATCTGTAGAGGGCCTCTGCTGTCCTTTAGAGGGTCCCGTGGTGGTATAGGCCGGTCTGCCGGTCGAGCGCCGGTGAGGCTCTCGAAGGAAGACCAGTCAAAGTTCTCATTGGTTTGCAGTGTATGCTTAGTAACGTCTGAGAGGAGTACAAGGCTTTGCCAATGTACGAGTATTAACCCGGCATTGGCTGGGGTCTCAACCGAAGACCATTGGCTGGGGTGGCGTTTTTTGCCCCCCCCCCCCCCCCCCCCCACCCCCAACCCCTCCTGGTTATCCGCAGCGTCGGATAACCGCAGCGTCGACCTGCAGAGGTGGCCAAAGATCTCGTCTGGACACACATCCGGACAAACACGTTGGCCCGTACTTTCCTGAGCGACCCCCGTGGAAATCTTTAGCCTTTTGCGATTTTGAATTAGAAGCGCATTGACGAAACAAACACGAGGACGTAAACATGGTGCTTTATCTTCATTAGGTAAAAAGTTATTCGCGTAAAACTGTTTTGCCAAAAACATTTTTTTGTTGTACATTTGATGACATCTGGAGCCTAAAATATTGACCTGAGCTGAAATTTGAGAAGACACAGATGGCGATTAAATATTTAAAGAGCTTTCGATGTTTTTTTTTTCTCGTTTGTTCCTAGCCATCATAGTTCCCGAGATATTTGGAGGTTTATCGAGCGAAGTCCTAAAACTGGAAAATCTGGCCCTTTGATGACTTCTGGTGACCTCAATATTGACCTGACCTAAAAAAAGACAGAAATACCTTCCACCGAGCTTGTCTCGAGTTATCTAACGCCGTTTTCTGCTTGTCGCTACGTTGCGTGGTTTTCGAGATCTTAGGGGGGGCGGAATCCGCCCCCCCCCCCCCCACCACCACCAGGGCGTGTAAATTATCAGAGGCCTTCCAGGGCGCGTGTTAAGATATGACTATCCTGTTGTAGAAACCCTGGTATCACAATGTGGTGTATTTTTTCAAGAAAATTTATGAGCATACGGTATCCAAAGCTTTCTGTAAATCAAGATATAAGAAGCATGGTATTTCGTTATTTTATAGAGATTTTGTAACTTCATCGTCATGTGCGCAATCGGCATGTACGTTCTGTGTTGTTTCCTCAATCCGAATTGAAGAAGGTTCAGGATATTATTTTGATTAACCCGTGCCCCGGCTCTGGAGGTGGCAGAATCTGCCCCCCCCCCCCCCCCTCCCTGATTTTCTCAATAACTTGAAAACAATGGTAGATATGGACGTAAACCTTTCAGTACCTTATACTGCATCCATTCTTCGTATAATCACAACATTTCAATGCAAATCGTGCAGCACTTTGGGCGATAATGACGTTTTAATCACGTGATGTCATTGTCGAATGTCGATGCCACCGCCGGGCGTGTAATATTACCTGTCGCCGAGCAGCGCCCCCCGCTCTCCCGCCCGGCCAGCAGGGCAGTGTCTGCAGCCAGCTGGCGCTTACAACACTAGCGACATCTCCCGCCGGCGACCCGAACTCAAACCGCACTTCGCCGCCCGCCAGTGATGAGTCGCCCTCAGGCTTGTGACCTTGTAACCCGCTCGACCAATGACCGCTCGACACGCTGCGCAGAGACCGAGTTCGAGACGGAGGTGTTTTGGAGGGTAAACATACAGAACCACCAGTGAGCTTGAGCGGAGTGTTTGTGTGCCGACAGTGCGTTTTGAGAGAGGTGAACCACCGAACCAACCTAATCTGCTAACGTAACGTCACATAGTCCTCCGGGCCGGATGCCACTGATCTTTTCAGTCTTCTGTTTTTTGTTTCTTGGTTGATTTTCTCTGGTTGGTTAAACCTATCAAGAATTGAGCCTTTGTTGTTTGCAAGTGTTGGTGAATTGGAATCAAGATGAAGGGGAGTAGTCACAACAACGAACCAGGCTGAGAGGGAAGGCCCACCAGAATGAGCAATGGTTTGAAGGAATATCGTGTGTCTGCCACAGTTGATCAAGATGATCTTGCATATAAAATTAATGTGTTGGACAAGCTGCAGAAGGAGATGAGGGAGCTTCAGGTTAGTCTTGACAAGGCAGGTTTGCAGGACGATAGCACTCATGATGCTGTTATGTCAGAGGAGCTTTTCAAGGCCTCCAGGGTGCTCAGCCGGCCTAGAGTCTGCATCTGCTGCTGACACCTCCCACTCTGAGCCAAACCGAGCCCGTGATGACCAGCAGTTTGACCTGAGGTCCTCCCTGGTGGTGAAGATACCGACCTTTGACGGTGATGTGATGAAAGTGGGCAGAGTTCTGGGAGCTTTATGATGTGTCAATTCACTGCAACCCAGGTATGCTGATGTTCAGAAGTTTGTTATCCTAAAGTCGCATCTAGGGTCAGTGCAAAGAAGGCTGTTGAGGGATACCTGTATCAACTGAGGGTTACGGTGCCCGCCGTAGATGTCCTGAAGAACAGGTTTGCCAGAGATGACGTCCGATGTGAGAGGCTGATGAAGCAGCTGCTGGAGTTGCCGGAGGTGAGGGACCCACAGGATCTGACGGCACTTCGTGACCTCACAGACGGATTGACCGCTCGTGTGAGGGGCCTGGAGACTCTTGGTGTTTCCTCAGACAGCTTCTCCAGTCTCCTGCTACCAGTTCTCAAAGGGAAGCTGCCGGAGGGGCCTGGCGCCTTGAGTGGGCGAGGCAACCAGCTGGTGACTTCAGGGCCTTCCTGGACTTCGTGCAGCGAGAGATGATGGTGCGGGAGCAGGCTGCAGGCTCAACCAGGGCTGCACCTGCCGAGTCTTCTTCCCGACCGTCCGCCGGCTGGGCGACTGTGAGTGGCCTGGCGGCTCACAGACAGGTTGGTCGGACCAACCTACAGGATCAGCATGTGAACCGCTCTGCTGGACGTGTCCGAAGGTGACTGGCGGTGTGTGGCTTGTGGGACGGCTAGGCATGGGCTCGCAGCATGCCAGGTGTACAGGAACCGGGATGTTGCTGCCAGGTGGGAGATTGTTAGGCTGCTGGTGTGTGCTTTCGCTGTCTAGGGCCTCACTTCGCACGTGACTGTCGCAGTTCAGACTGTCTGTTGTGTGGAGGGTCGCATCATACCAGTCTCCACAGCAGCAGCAGCACCACCGATCCGAGGCGTCTGCCTCAGTCGGGCGTGCCTAACCGGCGGCCGCCCCTGACGCGTCCTGTCGGACGTTTCCAGCCACCGTCTGCCGCCTGTCGGGACGAGAACCGCCAGCCGCCTCATCGGGAGTCACCGCCACAAACCGGTCAGCAACCGTCGCGCCGAGGTTGGTTACCTGCTGCACCCCGCCAGGCCATGAGCGCCAGTACCGTACCGGACGTGCCTGCTGAGCACGTTGTGACCGCGCATGAACCCTACGCTTCTAACGTGATGACTGTCGCGTCTACAGCGCTCACCGTCGTGGACGCAGAGGTGGGGCGCCACCTGTCACTACCCACCGCTCGCCCTGTGACCCACCCAGCTCAGCGTCTCCACCGTCTGACCACCTCACCGCCAGCGACGGAGTCTGTTTCACCCAGACCGCTCTGGTGGAGGCGACAGGATCCCGCGGGACGTGCATGCTGCGTGTTCTGCTGGACGGCGGCTCTGACTCGTCATACATCAGGACGTCAGCGGCGGAGCTGCTCGGCCTCCCCACGGTGGGGAGCGGCACGTTTGCCTGCGTGGGCTTCCAGGAGCGAGGTGAAGAGCCCAGCTCTACGAGAAGGTGAGGATGACCCTGAGGAGTCGTCATGGAGGGGACGACCACGAGTTTGACCTGTGGAAGACCGAGCGTCTGTGTTCCCAGCCGACCCCCGCTCGACCTCCTGCTGTTAAGTTTGCGCCGCACCTGCTGCTTGCTGACGATTTCGATGGTGGACCCGTGGACATCCTGATCGGTGTCGACCAACTGTACAGGGTGGTGATGTGGGACCAGATCCCGCTAACCGACCGTCTCAGGGCCTTAGAGACGGTATTCGGTTACGTTCTTCACGGCAGAGATGAAGCACCAGTCACCTCGCCCGCAGTGAAGTACGCGCTCCGCTGCAGCCGTCTTCGCACGCCTGACTTCAGACCGGAGCAGCTCTGGAGTCTGGACGCGGTCGGGACCACCGCGGAGGAGGAGACGAGGCAACCCGCGAAGCCGACGTGGAGCGCGGATGGCAGGAGGTACGAGATGGGTCTGCTGTGGACGTCTGATGAGTGCCCTGTCACTAACCTCCGTTCTGCAGCGGTGCGGACCAGGCGCATGGAGGAGCGGCTGACGTATTCTGAGCGAGAGGAGTACGGCTGCCACCTGGCGGAACTCCAGCGAGCTGGCGTCGTGGAGGCACCACCGGTCGGAGACATCAGCGGCTTCTACCTTCCACACAGAGGCATCTGGCAGAACGGAAAGCTGCGGACCGTGTACCCATTGTGGGTGACGTGGTCCTCGTCCACAACGAGGGGCCGCGTGGTCGGTGGCCGCTGGCGCGCGGTGGTGCAGCTGCTGCGCGGACCGGACGGGCCGAGTGCGGGCCGCCGTCATCAGCCTGCGCGGCCGGAGCACCCGCCGTCCGCTCAGCAGGCTGTTCCAGTTGGAGGCAGCCGAGTGAGGTGGCGTTGGTGCCCCGCAGGCGTTTGGCGTCGTGCCGTGCCGTGCTGTGTTGTGTTGTGTACTGTCCGTTTTTTCCGCTTTTGTCCGCTTTTGTTTCGAAATCCTCCCGGATTTCGAGTGGGGAGTATGTCGAATGTCGATGCCACCGCCGGGCGTGTAATATTACCTGTCGCCGAGCAGCGCCCCCCCGCTCTCCGCCCGGCCAGCAGGGCAGTGTCTGCAGCCAGCTGGCGCTTACAAAACTAGCGACATCTCCCGCCGGCGACCCGAACTCAAACCGCACTTCGCCGCCCGCCAGTGATGAGTCGCCCTCAGGCTTGTGACCTTGTAACCCGCTCGACCAATGACCGCTCGACACGCTGCGCAGAGACCGAGTTCGAGACGGAGGTGTTTTTGGAGGTAAACATACAGAACCACCAGTGAGCTTGAGCGGAGTGTTTGTGTGCCGACAGTGCGTTTTGAGAGAGTGAACCACCGAACCAACCTAATCTGCTAACGTAACGTCACAGTCATGCCATTTTTGGTGGAAAAACATTAAATGTTTGGAAAATCATAGACAATCTAGTTTTGAAGCAAATTGCAAATAAAAAAGCAGAAAGAAAGGAAATAACACTATATTGAAATGCCTATCACGGATTTTCATGTTTTTTTCGTTTTGACTCCCAAAAATAAGATATATTTTTTCGTTGACGAAAGTTATTTGTCAAAACATACAACATACTGTACTATTTTAATTATGTGGGCCCCCTTGGCTACGAGGGTCCTTCTGATCTCCCCCCCCCCCCCCCCCCCCCCTCCCCCCCCTGGGAGAAATCCTGGAGTCCCTCTGCAGATTGGCAGGGCGATCTACAGATCGGCAGGGCCCTCTAAAGGCCGGCAGGGCCATCTAAAGGCCGACAAGGCTCTCTAAAGGCCGACAAGGCCCTCTAAAGGCCGGAAGGCCCTCTAAAGGCCGGCAGAGAGACCTCTATAGATTGGCTGGGACATTCTTGCAGATCAACAGGGCCCCTAAGGGCTGGAAGAGGGCCGTCTACAGGTCGGCAGAACCCTCTACAAGTCGACAGGGCCCTCCTCTAAATGCCGGAAGAGAGCCTCTATAGATTGGCTGGGGCACTCTGCAGATCGACAAGGCCCCTAAAGGCTGGAAGACGGCCCTCTACTGGTCGGCAGGGCCCTCTACAGGTCGGCAGGGGCCCTCTAAATTCCGGCAGAGGCCCTCTGCAGATTGGCAGGGGCGATCTACAGATCGGCAGGGCTCTCTAAAGGCCGTCTAAAGGGTCAACAGAGCCCTCTAGAAGCCGCAAGGTCGTTCACAAGGCCGGAAGGGCCCTATAAAGGCCGCCAGGGCCCTCTATAGGTCGGCAAGGACTATCTAAATGCCGGCAGAGGCCCTCTACAGATTGGCAGGTCGATCTACAGATTGACAGGGCCCTCTAAAGGCCGGCAGAGGGCCCTCTCCAGATCGGCAGGAGCCCTCTACAGATCAGAAGGGCCCTATAAATGCCGGCAGAGGGCCTCTACAACCGACAGGGGCCCTCTAAATGCCGGCAGGGGGGCCATCTGCAGATCGGCAGGGCCCTTTAAAAGCTAGTAGAGGGCCCTCTCCACACTGTCTGGGCCTTTTGTACGTATTTACATATACATGCCTTTAACAGACAAGCAAGTGCTGTTATTTATTCGTGTTACGATTTGTTTAGGTTGGTGAGCGTTCTTGTATGCGACGTAAGGCGTTTCGCGGGCGCCTGACACCATCCAAAACACTGGGGCCTGCGGCCCCAGGGAGCCCTCGCTCGGTCGCCAGAGGGACCTGACTGGCATCCAGGGGGCCATGGCCCCTTGTCCCCCCCCCCCCCCCCTTGCCTACGCCCTTGCAGGGGACCCCTGGCCTTTGACCTCCAGAGGGCCTCTCTGGCTTCCAGAGGGCCTACTCTGGCCTTCGGTGGCCTTTCTGACCTCGAAAGGACTCCCTCTGACCCCTAGGGGCCACCTCTGCCTGACCTCTCCTCTGACTTAC